>JADRCD010161989.1:0-20906 GCA_019843815.1 Montemys delectorum
AAGATCTTCCTCTGTAGCTCAGTCTGGCCTTGAACTCACTATACAACCCAGGCTGTCCTCAAACTCGCTATGCAACTCCTGCCTCAGCCTCCAGAGTAATGGAATTAGAGGAACCACAACTCCTTTCTAAATTATAGTCTCAGGCTAGAGAGATGGCTCGGTGATTAAAAGAGCAGCACACTTCACTTGCAGAAGACTCAAGTTTGGTTCTTAGCACCCATAGTAAGTGGTTCAGAGGCTCAGAACCTGCTGAAACTCTGGCTGCAGGAGTTCTACTGCCCTCTTCTGGCCTCCACAGGGAAGTGCACTCACTTGTGCAAAGCCCCACATAGCTACATATATATTTGGAAATTAATAAGAAAATAATATTTTGCAAATAAGTAAAAAAATAAGTCTTCAAGCTGTATTTTTGCAAGACCACTCATGTATTTCCACCACCTTAGGGAGCTGACTGCACTAAAGACTTCAGGATATTTCCTGAAACTATTGTCATGGAAAATCTGCTCCATGGTGTCATTAGCACAACACTTAACTTCTGCAATAATAAAGTGAACATACTGCACAAAGCTGCTGAGGGCCTGCTTTTATCCTCAGCTTCAATTAAGTATAATAAATATGAAACATTGATAAAATAAAAGGAAATCGGATAGATAAATATTATGGCTCAGAGGAGTCAATGAATCAGTTAGACCACATGTTTGATCATATGCTCCTTCCCACAGGCCTCCTTTTTATCAATTCTGTAACCTAAACTGTCACAGTAAAGTTTTTTTTAGGAATTTCCACTAAAACTATCAGGGATTTATTAGATAGCTATCGCCATGCCTTAAGTTCGGTTACCTGTAGTCATAGCGTTGATTTTCATCTGCCTTCAGGGAAGTACAAGTCAGAGCTGGGGTTCTATAGCTCAGTTGGTAGAGTGCTTGCCCAGCGTACACTGAGCCTTGAACTCCTTCTCCAGCTCTGCAAAACTCAGATGTAGTGGCACACTCCTGGAATCCCAGCCCTTAGGAGGTGGAGACAGGAGGATCAGATGTTCATGGTCATCTATGGATACTAGTAAGTTTGGAACCACCTTTAATTGGTCTCAAAAAGGAAGAAATCATAAGTACATGTATACATAAAGTATTGTTTGTCTCCTGGTAGAGAGCACAGTCGTACTTGTTAGTTTAGGAAACTTAGAAATTTCACCCTTTCCCTTTCGGCTATTGTGAAACCAAACCTTTTCACTCCCATCAGAATTGTTGCCTTTTCCATTTTGCTTACTCAGCAAAATTTTATGCTAGTCTCTGGTAAAAAATCATCACTTGTACAGAAAGTCTAACCTTCTACACACACACACACACACACACATACACACACACACAATTGGGCAAATATCACCTTTCCTGCTTACCTAAATAATTTTGCCATGTATTGAATGTCCCCTTTAAAACTCATGCTGAAATTCAATTGACCTCAGGCTTCTGGTCCTCCAGAGACATAAGCCAATAAATTCTTGTTCATTATAAATCACCCGGTCTCTGGGGTTCTTGTCAGAACACAAAACAAACTAAGACAGATCCTAATGAGGTTCCAATAAATTAAGACACATGAAAAAAGACTGAATCATGAGACAATGTACGGGTTACATTATTATATTATTACAATGTACGTGTTACAATGTTAGCTGCTGCTATGTGACAGGAAGACAAAGCCCCAGTCAGTCAAATACTGTATCTTCAGATACATTTCCATCCTTTAGTCTGGGAGATAAAGATGGCAACAATCTGAATGATCCAATTAGAAAGTGTTATAACCCCACAGAAGCCAGAACTCTCAGCCCAATCCTTTCTTCTTCCCACTGACTTCTCAGACCCTTGCTTCCATCTCAGAATCTACAGGAGTGGAGTGGAGGCTGAGCAGAACATGGGATGACAACTCTGCATAAGTAAGACTCGAATCAGCCATCATCCCGTAAGCGATCCACACGGTCACCAGGAGAAGCACAGCAGTCAGAGGTGGCCGCCTGATCCCAGTCTTGGCGTAGAAAAAGCAAAGGGCTTCCCTGTTTCTGTTTAAGCCCCAGTTGTGGAGACCGCGCCCAGCACATATGTGATAGCCGATGAATAGTGACAGGATCTGTGAGCTACACTGTTTTAAGGGTGCTTCCTCAATGTCTAAGGGTTTTTTCACATAGCACCCTCATGCTTGCAGCTGTTACTGGTCAGCCTGTCACTGGAAAGTGCAGACTGAGTTGGTTTCACAAAGGCCCCAGGAAAGGGTAGGGTTATGACCCAACCTTTATTCTGAAATGGAGCCTCTTCCTTCTTCATCATTCTAGCTCTGGTCTGGAATCTGAGTCACCTCCAGCTTCATTTATGAATACTCTCACTTCCTGGTGTTGGTGCAAATTATAGTAAATAACTTATTTTGAACATAATGTGTTTCTGAAAACATAGTAAAATGTTTCATGCTTTAAAAGTCAGGCAAATAGACAACCATATTATATTTGCTTAAGACAAATGAAAATCATTTTAATCTGGGCATGGAGAGATGCCTCTGGGTAAGGAGGACTGGTTGCTCTTGCAAAGGACCTGGGTATAATTCCCAGCCCCAAATGGCAGCTCACCCATCTGTAACTTCAGGGGATCCAATGTCCTCTTCTAGACTCCATGGGTACTAAGCACAAGTATGGGCCACATATATGCACACAGACAAAACCCTCATACACAGAAAAGTACAGAGCCTGCATAGTTCTAGGCCAGATAGGATCCCAGCACTGAGGCAGGAAGTGGACATAAACCCCCCCACCCCCATCACTAGTGCAGAAGCTATCTCCAATTGATAACTGCTTACAAAGGAAAACTTAGTCATCGTCTAGGGAGTCTCATCAGGTATACAAACCGCTCTTAAGGACAGACACAATTCCCAGCAGCACACGGCCAACAGAAAATGAACTTACTGCCATCTTTGGAGGTCATTGCCTCATAAGATGTGACACGATTTTTATTTTTTTAATTTTTTCCTTACAGGTCTCTTGTACACATATTATGATTCAGGTCTTGTATTTTTACAGGATTTCTGTGTGTGGAAACACACATCTCTGTATTTATATGTGTTTCTTACATTTTTTGGCTTTTTTCTTCTGTTGTTTTCTATGTCATGTCCTCCTATTCTGTTTTGCCTGTTTTTGTTTTATCTTATTTTATAATTAATTTCTAGATGCCTTTTGGTATTCTTTTTTTTTTTTTCTGGTTTTTCGAGACAGGGTTTCTCTGTATAGCCCTGGCTATGCTGGAACTCACTCTGTAGACCAGGCTGGCCTCGAACTCAGAAATCCACCTGCCTCTGCCTCCCAAGTGCTGGGATTAAAGGCGTGCGCCACCACCACCCTGTTGCCTTTTGGTATTCTAATGAGAGAAAGAAAGGTTGTAGGTTTGATTGAGGATATTGGAGATGACTTGAGAAGAGTTGTGGGAGGAGAAACTATAATCTGAATATATTATTTTTTCAAAACTCTATTTTCAATTTTAAACAAGAAAAAAAATTAAATCTCCTGAATCAATTTTATTTCTGGACTGTTCTCCTCAGGACCAAGCAAGCCTGCTGATGGGTGCCAGCCCTCCATGGCACCTGGAGATTATTACGTGGGAATCATTAGGTCATTTCCTTGCGCCATCTCAATGGAACCAAGCACTCCCTCTTCCTAGTGTCCTGTTACCCTGAAGCATCTGCCATAGGAAAGTGAACCTCTACCCTGGATCTCGCTATACTCAAAGCCAAAACACAAGGGCTATAGCCTTGACCTTCGCCTCACCTCTCAGCCAGGCAGAGCACACCTCAGTGCCCACAGTCTGTCCCTAATCCCTGCCCACTCCCACTGAGGGAGTCCTGAGATTGAGGAAGTTTCAGCCAGAAAAGCAGAAGCCTATCACCAATGTCACCTGGGTGTTATCAAGGCAAGGATCCAGCCATGGACTGCAGCACCTAGAAACCTTGCAGTTGCTGACCCGGGTGGAAGTGGTGAGACTGTGTACCAGTGTCCCGTAGAGTACCACAGGACGCCTCAAGTGAATAGCAAACTTAAAAGACTGAATACAACACAGTCTTCTCCATAAGCGACATTCACTCAAAACTGTGATGCCTACCCCCCACTAACTAGAGCACTCCCTATTCTTCTAGTGATTTTTTTTTCCATTTGCTACTTCAAAATTCTGAAATGCAGGTAATACGCAGCAGTGAAATTCCTCCAAAGCAAGCACTCTGATGATGCCTTCCATAAAAAAACATCTCCAGCAATCCATCTGCCTTCCATCACGTGGAATGAAGGGTACCTGGGATGTGCGAATGGCTCTCTGAATGGAATCAACAAGAGAATGCTTCGCCAGAGTCAAGTCACTTCTGTGGATCTTGTTCCTCAGCCAAGATCCCCAACTTGGGAAACTCAAAAGAACGGCCTGTTTGCTGCCATTCTGTGGTCTGAGCAATCGACCGGTTTCATAACTGTGTGTGTTGGGGATGTGGGGAAGGCTTTGTAGAAACTGTTATTTCAAGCACTTCGGGTTCTGTACGTTTCTGTTTTTACAAATGAATGCTGCGTGTTTTAAATCCTCAAGTGCACTTAAACTATATATACAGACATGACGTAACTCACTACAACTGACTGTAAGGAGAGCCAACATTTTCCTATCCAGTTCAATTATTCAAAGATGGTAGGAAGTTGGGCAGACCTCCCTCTCAGGAATCTTGACCCCCTTCTGATCCTATCTTCCAGGACCAGAGGGCATTTCTATAGTCAGAGTCTCTTGCCTCTGGGCTTCTCCCTGACTTTCAGTGGAATATAGCTGTGGTGTTTGACCTGACTGTCTATGAGATGCTAAGTCTAAGGTACACATCCAGACTGCTCAATTAAAGTATGGATATTGTCCTTTTAAACTATTACCATCAAGGAAATGCCTCTGAAGCAGCCAAGTCCCTGTGGTTTAACAATGCCCTCAGAAGTCTTCAGATGAGAACTGCTTTATGAATACACCTAATAAAGACTCTATCCAATCAAAACTTAAGACCCTCCTCCCTCTTTCTGAAAAGACACGGAAGTGAACCAGTCCTGGGAGAGCAGCTTGCCTGGGAGTTTCCTGCTCTTGGTATCTATTTTTCTCCCACCAGAAACTGACTTGAGAGGAACAGGGAAGAGAAAACATTCTGAGGGACCACGTTTAATATGTCGGCAGGGGTGGGTGCTGTGTGGTAGCATGCATGTAATGCAAATCTCCTATCTGTCAGAATCAAGCACAAGTTTGCGGACATATTCGACTGATTAGTACCTAAAACAGTATTTCGGCTGGAGTGGTTTAAGGATGAAATGATATTTTAAAGTACATTTTAAGGGAGGACTTTAAACAATACAGCAGATATCCTAGAATACAAGCCCCTCCATCCTCCCGTCAGTGGCCACAGCAACACAATCCAGTTTGAGTGGCAGATAAGCAAGCAGTGGCAGATAAGGTGACAACTGACTTAGAGGGGCTGGAGAAATGGCTCAGCAGTTAAGAGCACTGGCTGCTCCAATAGAAGACTTGGGATTGGTTCCCAGTACCCACAGGGTGACTCACTACCATCTGTAACTCTAATTCCGGGAGATCTGAGCCTCTCTTCTGTCTTTACAAGCACCAGGGACGCGCGTGATCCACGTACAGATGTAGAAGCAAAACACTTGTATATGGATACTAGTGAAATCAAAGTAAACATTTTTTAAAAGTTTAATTATAAATCCTGGGTGGTGGGTATTTGAATACTCACTGCACAATTATTTTTGCTTTTGCATATTTTCATTCATAACCCAATTGCTGTGGAGTTGAAAGGAAGCTTGAGCTGTACCACAGGGTTACTCATTGAGCTCAGTTTATCATGCCCTACAAACAACTATACCACTCACTAGCGACATCACTGAGCCCAGATTCACTGGGCCAAATGTTCTACTCAGGATAGGAGCAGCAGCTCACTTTATCAACAGACATCAAGTAACCTACACATAGGTGACAGAAGTAGGAAGTATTCTACAAGTAGTATTCTACAAAATGTGGGAGGGACAGAGACAACCTGCAGTTCATAAAAACATATTTGTATAGTTTATGAATGGATAAAGGAGGATCTCTGGAGCTCTAACACAGAGCAAAGACGAGAAGGTGGGAATGTGAATTACTCAGCTTTGATCAGTACAGAGAGAACATGCATATCAAAATACCACGCTGCATCTTACAAATGCATCTAACTACTAATCTAATTACACAAACGACCTTGATTTCATCACTGCATACTGTATACATATATCAACTGATCACAAGGTACTCCGTAAATATCTATAAATAAAATAAAATTAACAAGACTGAAGGTAAATCCAGTGGTAGAATGTACTTTGCAGGTGTGGGGGTTCCTGGAGTGAATTTCCTGCACTAAAAACAAGCAAGCAAGCAAGCAAATAAACGAAAACAATGAACGAAATTAATAACTTCCTGTGACTGTATTTCTATGACACTACATACTCAATCGTCTTCATTCTTTATAAAGTCAGAGACTGAGCAAGGATGGCTTGGACTATGAATCTTGGTTCAGATCTTGACTGCATTTAGCTTATATACTCATCAAACCTCCTAATAGGTCCTCCAAAGTAGAAAAGAAAACAAGATTGTCATTGTGATTTTATATAATTCATGTAAATATAACTATTAAATAACATACTAAATAGGTTTTTATAATCCTTAGAACAGGTTCATGTGTGTGTGTGTGTGTGTGTGTGTGTGTGTGTGTATGCGCGCGCTTGCATGTGCATGTGGGTGCATATGTGGAGGACAGAGGACAACTTTGGTCTCACATTGTTTGACAATCTTAAGAATGAAATCAGTGCACCTGTGTTTATTAAGTATTTAAAGAGATGCTGTAAATAATCACATTTATCCATGAGATAAATTGACTTTTTTCTTTCAGATAGAACACAGACACATGTGAGCGCGTGCACACACACCAGACAACCACTCCATCACTAACCACACACACACACACACACACACACACACACACACACACCAGACAAGCATTCACTCAACCAGTAAGCTCCCTTCCCCAACCTTCAAAATCACATTTCAAATTCTTATTTCAAAATTACTGTTAAATAGTTCTTCAGCTAAATTTCTCAGCATATTGTCTATTTCATACTTTGTTGAACCTTGCTTTGCTATTATTGATTTCAACACCATCCTTTAAGAAAATAGAAAACTTGATCATAAGAAATCATTGAAAAATCTGTGCTAAAACACATAAGGTGTTTTATTATTGGCTGGTTGATTTTTTAAAGATTATAATAAAGATAAAAGAAAGGTATAATATTTTTACTTAATTCTTATTACTTATTCCTTTCTTAAAAGTCAGAAATGATTTTGCTAACTATGAACTATTCTTTAAAAAGGTGACTCTACGGTCTGCTTAAAGAAGGAAAATCAACTGCATGAAAAGGACATGAAGCTCCTGCTCCTAGTCTTCAGAATTAAACACAATCTAACAAGAACTTGCAGGAGCACGCGTGTGACCATGCCCAGCATAAGCTCCAAGGCAGCTGTTCTCAACCTGAAGCTTCAAACCCTTTGGGGGCCAAATGATCTTTACATGGGAGTGGCCCAAGACCATCTACATATCAGAATCATAACAGTAAAAAATTATAGTTATGAAGTAGCAACGAAAATAATTTTATGGTTGGGGGGTCACCACAACACAAGAAACTGTATTAAAGGGTCACAGACTTAGGAAGGTTGAGAACCACTGCTCTAATGATAGAAGATGACTAAGACAGACTCTCGTGCCCTCCCTCTCCCTCTCCACCTCCCTCCCCCTCTCCACCTCTCCACCTCCCTCTCCCTTTCCCCCTCTCCCTCTGCACCTCCCTCTCCACCTCCCCTTTCCCTATTCTCCTTTCCTTCTACCTCTTCCTCTTCCTCTCTTCTTCTCCCTGTACTTTCAACAAACTGAGTACAGGGGAAAGAACTGCTATATTTAGATTTGTCTCTGTGCTATGGATAGACTCTTAAAAGTAGATTTAATAACAAAAGTAGATTGAAATAACAGTAATGTCGCAATGAAGCTGTTGACCCAAAACACAGCTCTTACTCCAAAGGGATCAAGGAGCAGTTTATTGTGAGCCAAATTTGAGTCACCATGTCCCAGAAATGTTAATCAGGTTGCTCCCACATGACATGTTCAACTATGGAAGTAGTTGAATTTTTATCATCACAGAACAAAGGGGCAGTCACAAATAATGCATTTCCCAAATATATTGGTGAGAACTGTAGATGACTGGGTTACAGGAAATGGAGATGGGGTGTAATTCCACTTAGGTTTCAGAGGCCATATGACGACTTCTGCACTTTTAGATTTGTGGAAGATACTGGTCTGCTAATAAAGTAGTTCAAAGATTTAGTCAAAGGGGAAGCTTGCTTGCGTATATGCAGAGGTGGGGGATAAATGGTTGCTATGGGGACAGAAGATGAGAGATGTCTCAGTGGATAACCTACTAGCTATGAAAAATGAAACACATATAGCCTGATCCCTAGCATGCAAGTAAAAAGCCTGATGAGGTGGTCTAGCTTTTAACCTTCGAGCTGCAGACAGAAGAGGCACAAACATCCCAGGGACTCACTATCCAGCCAGTCCAGCCAAGCTGTCAAGCTCTGCTTGAAAGTAAGAGACACATACTCTCAAAAAGCAAGGTGGAGAGAGATAGGCAGAGACATTTTGCTTATCTCTCTATCTTGCTGGCTGGTTTCCATGGCGATTTTGGTTTCCAGTAAGCTCGAACACTTGGTACACACACACACACACACACACACACACACACACACACGCCATGATGGACTGAATCTCTTTGGAACTGTGAGCCAAAATAAGTCCTTTCTTCCTTAACTTACTTTTTGTTGGGATATTTTATCACAGCAATAGAAAAGTAACTAATCCAATAGGCGTGTATGCAGATAGGTGTACATGTATATACATAAAGATACACACACACAAAAAAAAAACTCTCCACACACACAAGCGGTACTGAAAATAAACCAAGATGATCTTGGCTTTTGATCTGCACCCTGTCAACTCTTCCACCATCCAGAAGTTCTCATCAGTCAATCCATCTTCAGAATCCCCGACACTGATGTGGCTTTTAGGGAACTTCAGTCCAGGAGCCAACACTATGTCATGTGGTTTCTGGAGAGCTAGACAATTACAAGTCTCTGTGGTTTGGAATGGATAACCAGATCAAAGCCAAGGCTAGTATTAATATCACCCCCCCCCCCCATTTCTAGCATGAGCTTGTATTTGATTTTATGATGATACCATTTCTTACATGCTTCTTGAACAAAAACAGCATCCTCTGTGATGATGCTCAGACTGAAGATTAGGGAGATGTCCCTCAGATGTCTCTCTGAGAAGCTGCGTCTCACAGCTATCCAGTAACTGCCAAGGCAGGTTACAATATGATTGCTTAATTATTAAGCTCATTTGTAAGGTCAGTCTGAGGCTCCTTCATATCAGCCTCCCAGACAGGAGGCAGAGGGCCGGGCACAGTGGCACTAGTCTACACAGCGAGTCAAAGCTACATAGTGAGACCATGTCTCAAGACAAAAAAGAAAAGAGAGAAGGAGGGAGAAAGAAGTGGATTGCAGGGCAGGGAAGGAGAAGCCATGGGGACCAGAAAAACAGCTCAGTAGGTAAAGGTCCTTGCTGCCAAGCTTAACATGAGTTCAGTCCTTGGAACCCACACCAAATAAAAAATAATCGTGAAAATATTAAAAACGTGAGGGGAAGAAAATGTTGATATATTAAATTTTCAAGCTGAAAAAATATATACAGCTGAGGCTTCCAAATAACAAAACTGTGGGTTAAGTGAAGTCACCTACAGTCTTGTCGTTGGCCAGTGTAGCCATCTTCCATTAGGAGAATTCACTGAGATGCAAATAATTGGCACTCACATCTAATAACCGGGGGTTTGTAATGAAATACCCAATGATTGGGGTGCAGACAGAGGCGGCAGTCTCTAGGAACGGGCCATCTGGCCATCACCGATGGAGATGGAGCCTGTTTGTTTCCAGCCATGTTACATCTGATTCATAGAGGAACTACAACAGAGGGGAGGAGGATGCTTACTTTCCATTCTCACAGTGCATGGGCTAAGAGTCCCAGACTCTCCTCATGTCCTCCAGTTTAATTAAACTCCTTTCTGTTACATTAAATACAACAAACCATGAACCATTTAAAGTTTTATATAACATTCTCCAAATCCAGTATTTTTATTTTACATTTTCAAGTATATATTTACCTCAGTTCTAGTTAAAGATCTGAAAACCATTACTCTTTGTTTCTTTGAAGGAGCAGTGGCATTTTCAGTTCACTCTAGCACCCAGTAAAACAAAGTTGTAAGAAATAACTATCCCCCAAACAGGATAGGAACTCCACAGGAAGACAAACAGTCAACTAACCTGGATCCTTGGGGCTCTCAGAGTCTGAACCACCAACCAAAGAACATACACAGTTTGGACCTAGGCCTCCCACACATGTGCAGCAGATGTGCAGCCTGGTCTTCATGTGGGCCCCAGAACAACTGGAGCAGGGGCTATCTCAAAAACTGTTGCCTGTATGTGGGATATGTTCTGCTATCTGGGTTGCCTTGTCTGGCTTTAGTAGAAGTCACTTAGTCTCACAGAGACTTGATGTGCTAGGGTCAGGGAATACCTAGGAGGGCCCCACTCACTCAGAGGAGAAGAGGAGGAGGGATTAGGAGAGGAGGTGAACAGGAGAGGGGCAGTGAGAGGAATGTAAAGTGAATTTAAAAAAAAAGAAACATAACTATCATGAACTCAGAGACTATGAGTTCTTCCGAGTAAACACACACACCAGCGGTCTATGCTCCTGGCACACAGACCCTAGCCAGATCTGCCTGCCTTTACAAAAAGATGAGGCCATGTGGGCAGGAACCTCAGACAAGCAGACTTTCCTTAACCCAGAAGAGGATGCCATCTTGGCTGGAGATGAAGAAGAGTCATGTACATGAGAGATAAAGTAACAGGGAATACTAGTTTCTGACTCAAGTACCCCTCTGATGTCTTACTTGATTATCTTCAAACTATTATGTGGCTGGCTGGTTTGATGGTTGGCTAATTGGTTAGTTGCTTGCTTGCTTAATTGGTTGGGTGGGTGGGTGGTCAATCAATTTGCTGGCTTGGTTGGTTGGTTGGTTGGTTGCTTGCTTGCTTGCTTGCTTGCTTGCTTGTTTGCTTGCTTGCTTAATTAGTTGGTTGGAGGGATGGATGGATGGATGGATGGATGGATGGATGGATGGATGGATGGATGGATGGATGGGTAGGTAGTGGGTGGGTGGATGGATGGATGGATGGATGGGTGGGTGGGTGGGTGGATGGATGGATGGATAGTTTTAAAGCCAGGGCTACCATGTATCCCTGAACATATTATGCACCCCCAGGGCCCAGAATTTACTACATACCCCCAGATTGGCCTGTAATGCACAATACTCCTCTTGCCTTGGCATACCAAGTGCTGGGATTATACTGTGGGCCACCACACTTGGCAGCAAAACTACAGTTAATCTATCCAAAGATAATATACTGATTCCCCCTCATGGTATTCTCCTCTGTCTTTGAGCAACTCTGCCTCCGTTCCTCAGAACACACATAGGCCGCACCTCCTCTCACGTTCCTTTTCCGGTTTCTACTTCCTCCTCCCCCCCCCACCCCCTAAGGCTAGAATGGGAGCTAAACTAGAGTGTAAGAGAAATGATATACACAGAGATTGAGTTCTCCACAGAACATTAGCTAGATAAACAAACCAACTTATTACTTGTTCCGTACCACACAACCTTCACCTCAAAATTCAAACTAAGACATTCCTAAGGTCCAGGAGGAGAATGCACACACAGCCCCTGATACCTCTGCAAAGCTCCAGTCAGCACTATTGATGAGCATCCTGGCAGAGGTGAGAAGGGCATAGTGTCCAGAGCCCTCAGGGTCCTCCCTTCTGTGCCTTATTTGTTTCCTTCCCTTCCAGACAGTCTGCAATTCCGCTGCACACTGAAGTACCAAGAGGCAAGCCAAGTTTAGACTAGCATTTGATGTGGCTGCTTCTCCCGTCCCTCCAGGTCTTTAAATTGGACATAGGAAATCAGCAGGCCACCTTTTAGTGGAAAGCGTTTTTCTTGCTAAATTTGTATTGCTTTCCAATTTAAGCCCTTGCCATTGTGTTCCCACAAATGACACAATTTAACAGTGCATGGGCGGATTCTCTCGAGACGGAGAGGGTTCATGAAAATATTCATGAGAGGTGTGTCATTTTTTCCTTCGGAGCTACCCACTGCACCCAATTTAGAAAGACAAACTCTCAGCAGATGGGGCTCCTGGCCTCTTTCCAATACGTGATCTGAATTGTTATTCAGACATCACAAATCAGAGGCTGACGGAAGCTGCAAATATTTTTGTTTTTTTTTTCTGTTCCAGAGACTCAAGAGACATTTTGGGATAAGGCAAGGTGCGTGTTATTCTGCCTCTGAATGGCCTTCCAGAGTGCAGTGGCTGGTGGTGTGAGCTGTCTGGGGGTTCTTAGGGCTATAGGGGGGCTTCTTCTCACTTCACTTCTCGCTGCCGTCAGAAGGACAGTGGCTGACCCCTAACAATAGTGCAGTGGCCCAAAACAAATAAGGTTCTGCTTTCAATCCAGTTCCTTAATGGAGAACTGCCACCATTACACAACTCATCACCCAAGCTATGTCGATATGGAGTGAAGGAACAATGGCCAGCAGTGGCCCTGGCTCTGCACTGCTGAACATTTTAATCGGCGTCCTCGGGGACGTCAACAAGGAACACACTCATTAAGTTTACATGAGAAGCTGGCTTAGAGGGGGCAAGGGCAGCCCTGGAGAAAATGGGAATTGACTCGCTGTGGTTGCATCCAGACGGATCCTTCGTCAAAAGCAACGAGGCCAACAAAGCCAGCATCCCAGGGAAGGTAGGAAGCCGTGGAAAGGCATTGAGCCAGTCAGGAGCTCCGAAGCCAAAGCGTAGCTGTGTTCGCTGCACTCTGCACAAAGCACATCACTTTGCCTTTATGTCTCAGGACACCTTATCTGGCTGTAAAAACATTGCCCACGCCCAGCCCCAGTCATAGACTAGAGTCAGGTAAAAATCAAACTGCATCCATCTTTGTGGCATTGTACGTGTGCCCACCCGTGCACATGGAGTCAACATTAGATCTCCTCTGTTTCTCTTCTTATTATTTTTTTCTAATCACAATAAACCAAATTTATGATCACATGGAGAAAGGCTTTGAGTGAGTTAAAAAAAAAAAAAACTTTTCCAATAGTTTCTCTTCATAATATCTCCTCAAGGCAGGGTCTCTCACTGACCCTGGAGCTCATCACTTGTCTAGACATGACTGGCCAACGGGTTCCAGGGATGTTCCTTTCTCTGAGCACTGGCCCCAGGACTGGTGATACAGATGTGCACACCCTACCTTTTACACAGGTGTTGGGCATCTGACTCCAGGGTCTCATGTTTTCACAGCGAGCACTTCACTGACTGAGCCATCTCCCCAGATCCTCTACCTTTGTTTTTAAAATAAAATCACTGCATAAAATCCAGAGAAACTGTCTGTGGCTGAAGTTACTTTTTGAAAAGTCTTGTGGAGGAAATTACACTTGTAGAATACTTGTATACAGACACATTCAACACACAATTTTTCGTAGTGTCTTACAGCAATATTGTTTCTTGTATACAGACACACACACACTTGCTCTTCTTGTAGTGTCCTACAGCAATGTTCACGTGTTACCCCTTCCCTTTATATTCCTGACCTTGAACTTGGTTTCTGGAGCCACTTTTCTACTTTTTTTTTTTTTAAATAAAAGAATGAGCTGAAGCTCGGGATAAGACAAACGTGATGAGTAGGTGTGCTTTCTGTGAGATGCGGGGGTTGGACTCAGCTGTCTGTCTCAGAGATACTGATAACTCAGTCACTCCAAAAAGAAGTGACTCTTACATTTGGCTGGTAGAAATGCAAATGAAGCCCACCCAGGGAACCCAAAGCTTGTGGTTTATGAGATTGAGACTGTTCTAAATGAACAACATTAAGTTGCAGTAAAAATAATAAGAATCAAATGTTCTTTGTCCAAAAAAAGAAAAAGAAAAAAAAAAGGAGGACAGAGTGAGAGGCAGGGGGAATGAGGAGGGGGAGAGGGAGAGACAGAGAGAAACAGAGAGAGAGAGAGAGAGAGAGAGAGAGAGAGAGAGAGAGAGAGAGAGCTTTGTAGTTTCTGGAGTGTAACATGTCTCAGGGATTGGAATGCCTCCAGTAAAACCCTATGAGAGATATGAAGGTGAACCACCCCACATTGAAACAGGTACCCAGAAAAAAGGTTCCTTTTGCTAAAACGCATGGAACCCAGTGACTGAAATGCTGTTTCTGCCTTTGCTCTGTCTGTCTTCTTTTCTTAGGCTAATGGCACAGAGACAAGTCCTTGTCCTTAACCTTTCCTCTCTAGTCACCTTAGATTCCCAGAACAGTAGGACAAACACCTTATTCCACAACCCTCTCACACATACCCAGACAGTGGCTGGAACTGCACCTGAACACAGAGGTGAGCATCTCGTTAGAGTCCGATTAACGGGACTTTTGGGCCATCTTCCAGAATGAGAATTGAGATAACACACATCTGGACCAATTAGCTATGCAGAAGACCCCATGCCTCCTGCCTCAGTCCTTCCTCTGTTTAAGCCTAAAGCTCATGTCAGTGCACACAGGAGGACCTGGTATCTCTGGGCATCTGTTGTCTCAGATGTGACCACACTGAATAAACCCTCCTCTGCTTTCTCCATTACTCCTCTCATTGACTAGGACGTATTGTGAGTGGGTAGCCAAAGCTAGAGTGCTTCAGTTTATCCTAAAAACCTCTGGTCACATGGCCACCAGGAGACTGTCTCTATAAGTGTAATTCCTGGCTTTTGTTTCTGTTTTTACAAGTTGTGATTCTGCTGTGAGTGAAATTAGCCAGGGACAAAGAGACAAGAACTGAAATGTCCTTCTTTCAGAGGCGTAGAACCTAAATAAGCATGAGTGTGTCTCCGACAGAAACAGAGAGCACTGCCTTGGCTACTGGAGCCTACGGAGGCATGCTGGCTAGTTTTCTGATCAACTCGACACAAGCTAAAGTCATCTGACCAGAAGGAAATGCCTCCCCGCCCCCCCAAAAAAAGAGCCTCCCTAAGGTTGGTGCTGTAGAAAAGACTGTAGAGCTTGGTCTGTCTGTCTGTCTGTCTGTCTGTCTGTCTGTCTGTCTGTCTTCCCTCTTTCTTTTTCTTCTTCCTTTTTTTTTGGGGGGGGGGGAGGGGGATATTCAAGACAGGCTTTCTCTGTATAGCCTAATATTGTCCTGTAGATAGGGCAGAGATCTACTGTCTCTACCTCCTGGGTGCTGGGATTAAATGCATGCTCCACCACACCCAGCCTCAAAATGCCACTGAGTTCTTTTCTGTTGGCCAACTACTTATGGGCCCTGCCAACTTTTTTAAGTGGGTTCTGGGAATTGAACTAAGTCCTTTTTGCTACTATCTCCCATGTCACCTGCATTTTCTTAATTAGTGGTTGATGTAAGATGGCCCAGTCCACTGTAGGCGGTGCCATCCCTAGGCTGGTGGTCCTGGGTTCTCTAAAAAAGCAGGCTGAGCAAGCCTTGAAGAGCAACATCTGTGGGCTCTGCATCAGTTCATGCCTCCAGGTTCCCGTCCTGACTTCTTACAGTGATGAACAGCGATGTGGAACTGTAAACGAAATAAACCCTCCCCTTCCCAAGTGGCCTTAGTCACAATAACCTTAACTAAAATAGTCGTGATAAACTTAATTGGAAAGGAAGACACAAGGAGATCAGTTATTGTGTATAAAACCCAGATAGGAGGAACAAATTACTGTGGTCTATAGCCCAGCAGGGTGGCCATAATAGAACACACTGCATATTTCAAAATAGCTGGAAACAAAGATTTTTGCATGTTTGCATACATTAAAAAATGTTTGAGGTGATGGATTTGCTAATTATCCAAATGTGATGGTTGCAAATTGTGTGCAGGTGTCAAAATATCACCTAACTCATATAAACACATCTAAATAGTATGTGCCAATTAAAAATAAATTAATACCTTTTGGGTCAGATGTTAACATTTTATTGGTCTCTTCAATTAATAAAGTAGAAGAAATTCCTCACATTTGTTCATTTGAAATCTTCATGAGTTAAAATTTTTCATTCTTACTATTATACTTTATATGTTTAATTTATATTTTATTTTGTAATATTATTTTTCATTGCTTAATTGTCATATAATACTTATATTTTAAATTGAAAAAAACTATATATATTTGATGTATATAAATTTTTGACATATTATCCATTGAGAAATGGCTAGGTTGAGTTAATTAACAAGTATATTACCCCATGCTCTTTTCTTTTCCTTTGGAGTAAGAAAACTCAAGGCATGCCTCCTCAGTCACCCTCACATGTGAGAAGCACTGTTTGAACTGCAGTCACCAGGTTATACCCAATGTCTCTTTTTGAGATTTTTATTTCTTTTTATTTTATGTGTATGGGTGTTTTGCCTGAATCTATTTCTTTGTACCATATGTGTGCAGTTCCAGAAGAGGATGTTGGATCCCTAGAACTATAGTTACAGAGAGCTGTGAGCTGCCAGGTAGGCTGTGGGACTTGAACCCAGGTTCCCTGGAATAAAACCGCAGGCAGAGCTCTTAATCCCTGACCATCTCTCCATCCCTAATATTCTTTTGAACTTGTCTCTTTTAGTTGTAATTTTATACCTTTCAACAAAATCTCCCCAAAGTCTGGGGGTTTTTTGTTTGTTTGTTTTTGTTTTGGGACAGAGTGTCTCTACATAGTCCTGGCTGTCCAGAAACTCTCTACGTAGACCAGTCTGGCCTCTAATTCATAGAGATCCACTTATCTCTGCCTCCCAAGTGCTGGAATTAAAGGTGTGCACCACTATGCCTGACTTCTAATGCCTATCTTGTGTGTGTTTCTTAAAAGTTGGCCTGAATCATTTGAAGAAGGAAGTCGCATGATAATAAAGTAAAATGAGATGAAATCCATATATGAGTAGACAAATCTATATATCTTTAACGGTATCATACAAATATGTTGTTCATGTTTCTGTTCTATAGTTTAGCAACATAGTTAAATAAAATAGTATGGCAGGGGCTTGCATGGAATAGTGTTAGAATTGGGTACTACAACCCTCTCATATCTTGGGAGGCTCTGCAGACATATACTATGAATCACTTCTCTGCCTTTTAGCTAAGTTCAAATGTGGTATCTGAAGCACAAGGAAGAGGTCAGATACGAGAAACATAATATTCATCAACTATAAAAGGAAGCTCCTGGGCTGCAGGTGCAGCTCGGTGATGGAATGCTTGCCAGCGCCCTGGGTTTAATCCCAGCCCTGTGGTTAAGGAAGGGAGAGTTTAACTGGAAGAAAGAGCTGTACTACAGCTGTCCTTGTGGATCAAGAACAAAGCAAGAGTATATACACTATCTCCTTTTAAAGGCAAATCTGGGTTACATGTAACAGCAGCACTCTGAAGCAAGCTATGCTGGTTTTGAAAAGCCAGGCCAATGAGGCTTGCTCAAGTTTTCCTCTTCTGTGCCCTTCAGTTGAAATTCTGCTGTCCAAAGCATTGACTTTTTAGAACACAGCCTGTTCCTTCTTCTTTTCCTTCCCCCTCTAATTCCTTCCTTGTGTCTCCTTTAACTTCAAACTTTCCCCTGAAGTGTCTGACTTAGAACAGGATACTGTGTAAATATCAAAGTCCTGGGCAAAACCAACATACTTAAGAAGCTAGCCTGGGCTACAGAGGAAGACTCTGAAGCAGTCAATCAAACTGTTAATAAACACATTTTGTTTTTAAGTTTGAAAGGATAAAGATTTTTTTCTTAAAAGATATTCGGAAGTAAGGAAAATTTGGGAAATAGCCCACCTAGACAAACGTCTACACAGGGCTACTCAGGAATGCAGCCTCTTTCCCAGAAGAAATATGGACCAAAATCTGGCAAAGGCATTCAGGGAGCCAATGGGTTGTAAAGCTAAATGGGGTCACAGGTAGTTCTCACTAAGGGTAGATTGATGAATAGAGCTCACTGTCAGGAATGTAACGATTTTAGATACTTTGTTTATTTCCCATCAGCCTTGAAGAAACACTTCCCAGGATCTGTTTTCTCATCTGCAGGATACAGGTCTTCACACCCACCTTATGAAAGTATGGTCCAGATTAGATAGTCTATGCCAAACCTTCAACATCCACCCTAGATCATGCAGTGCCATAGCCAAATGATCCTGCTCTGTAATTACGATTAACTGAGACTGTAGTGTCAAGATTAAAAACTGTTTCTCCCAGGGACTTATTGAAAAGGGACAACTCAAGAATGTTTTTAGTCTTTATCCTAGCAAACACATTTGTGTCCCATATTATAAAAAAAAAGGAGGGGTATTTCCTATGCGTGTTGATAATAACTTAACATGTTCACACCACTAATGGTTGGTTTGTTCTGAGTTAATCCTCAAACCTTGTACCCCAAATGTCCCTGATGGAGTAAAAGGTTGATACCATCAGATGCAAACTACCCTGCATAGTGGAAGAGTAAAGACTGGGGGGGGGGGAGCGGGGGGCTCATCAAAATTAACATATGAAAGAAGCCAGTTGGCAGAGAAAAGGCCTGTGCTGTGTAAATCGTGGGAAAAGCAGGTGCTCTATAAATAAGGGGTCACGCTTAATACTTTGGGGGTTTACCCTCAGTTCACTAGCCAGTTCTCATTCTTGGGGGTGCTTTCTCTTTCTTAATGAACTGTCTATACTTCCACCATATGTTCAAGATCCAACTTTTTGCTGTGGGACACAGGAACCTGGACCCTTTAACGGACATCTGGGAGCTGTCCTTGCAGGTGTTTGAGACTCTGCTCAGTGCCTGTTACTCCTGAGTTCAGCATAGGAGAGTGGTAGGAATGGTAATGAGAGACCTGACCAGAGAGACAAACTGAGCTCTGGAGTGATCCTTGGTTCCCTACTCCCACCCGGATGAAAGGCGATGGTTGGAGAGCAGGTGCTGCTTATGTTTCTGGCCTTAATGCTAATCTGCTGCCTTCCCAGATCACAGGCTCCCTAAAGACAGCAAGAGCAGGTGAGAGTGGCCGCAGCAATCAGGAAAGACGGGTGTTCATGGAGAACAGCTGATAAGCAGCTTTTAGAGAAATCCTCTCACTCCTCGCTTCGGACCACAGGCAACCTAAAATCACAACAAAAGCCTAGTGTCTCCGTCGGTCTCCTTTACTTGGGTGAAGGCAGGGCCAGACCTTATTCCATTTCCTTTGATACCTTGTTCCTTCGAGGCACTCAGATGAAGAACTGTCTGTGGTGCTGAGGCTGCACCCTAATGGAGACAACCAGCCCATGAGAACGCCTGGAAAGAACTTCTTCCAACTGCCTGGCAGAACCGACACTGAGACAGTGGTGGATGGGACCCACACATTGACCCAGACTGGTTGAGTATACCTACTGCTTGCCCCTTGATCCAGTTCTTTTTTTTTTTTAGATGTTTTCTTTATTTACAATATCTCCTTTTCCAGGTTCCCCTCCAAAAGAAAAAAAAAAGAAAAGAAAAGAAGAAAAAAAATAAAATAAAATAAAACCAAAACCAAAAATAATCCCCTGTTCCCTCCCCACTCCCCCTGTTCACCAATCCACCCTCTCCCACTTCCTGGCCCTGGCATTCCCCTACACTGGGTCATAGAACCTTCACAAGGCCAAGGTCCTCTCCTCCCATTGATGACCAACTTGGCCATACTCTGCTATACACATGCTGCTGGAGCCATGAGTCCACCATGTGTACTCTTTGGTTGGAGTTTTAGTCCCTGGGAGCTCTGAGGGTACTAGTTAGTTCATATTGTTGTTCGTCCTAAGGAGCTGCAGACCCTTCAGCTCCTTGGATCCTTTCTCTAGCTCCTTCATTGGGGACCCTGTACTCAGTCCAAACCCGACTAATACAGAAGTAGAGGTCCAGTTCTTATCATTGAACCCATAGCTCAAGTCAGTACCCAATGATGGGCATAGGGTGACTGGACGCTTTTATCTGTTCCTCTTCATAAAGTGGCCACATGGACTGAGTCTCGCTCTGCTTTGTTCCTTCTCATACATCTTTAACTCATGGGATGGGTGGCTAAGCCTAGCTCTCTGGGGCTGCTGGAGCCCAAGCTTTTGCCCTAAAATTTCCAGTTATAAACGGAACCACTTAAGAACTGGGGAGGTGGCTCATTCAGTAACATGCTGGCTGCACAAACCTTGATCCCCACAATCCATGCCTGCTTTCCTGTGGCTGTGAGGGACCACTCTGACCAGAAGTAATGTGGGCAGGAAAAGATGTCTTTCGTCTTCTACTTGCAGGTCACAGTCCATCACTGAGAGAAGTGATGGCTGGAGCTCGGGCAGGAACTGAAACTAGCATCTGTTCAGCTAGCTTTCTTCCCTAGTCCAGACTCACCTGCCAAGGGATGCATAAGCCACCGCGGGATCAGTTAGCAATCAAGAAACTTTCCCACGGACACGCTCACAGATCAATCTGATCAAGGCAATTCTTCAACGGACGTTCTGTCCTCCCAGGAAACTCTAGTTTATGGTGAACTGCCATTCCACAACTGCAGAGGTAGAGATACAAGCAGATTCCTGGGCTCACTGTCTAACCAGCCCAGCCTACTTAGTAGCTCCAGATCACTGAGAGAGACCCTGTCTCAAAAAAAAAAAAACAAAAAAAAAAAAAAAAAAAAAAAAAAAAAAAA
>JADRCD010161995.1:0-13893 GCA_019843815.1 Montemys delectorum
CTTCCCAAGGCAACAAAGTGTGAGGGTATCGCCAAGGTAGCATAGACTGCAAACATTTACATGGATCTTAGGCTTCATTGTAACCTGGAGCAGCATCACAAACTCCTAGAAGGCCTCCTGTGGCAACACAGACATCTGTGGTCCTCTGAGAAGGACCAATCCAGGATGAACCTTTCCTTATTTCATGCTTCCAGAGCCAGAGGGAGTCCTGCTGCCTAGCATCTTTTTTAGGTGCCGAGTCTGAACCTTCATAACGCTTAAAGCTGCATAGAGTCCAGGAAATTGTACACCATCAGTTGTTAACCCTACTGGGTTATAAAGACCTCTCTCATACCTGTCATTTTCATCAGGTCTGGGTATGCTTTTCTTTTTCTTTGTAAAGTGGTTGTTTTATTTATTGACATTTTACATGTTATTCCCCTTCCCAGTTTCCCCTCCACAAACACCCTATACGCTCTCCCCTCCCCTGCCTCTATGAGGGTATTTGCCCACCCGCACACCTACTCTGGCCTCAACATCATAGCTTTCTCTTACCTTGGGTCATCAAGTCTCCACAGGACCAAGGGACTCCCCTCTAGTTGGTGCCAGATAAGGCAGTCCTCTTCTACATACCCAACTGGAGCCATGGGTGGCCTCCATTAGTACTCTTTGGTTGGTGGTTTGGTCCCTGGGAGCTTTGCGGGGTCCAGATGGTTGATGTTGTTCTTCCTATGGGGTTGCAAACCCCTGTAGCTCCTTGAGTCTTTGCCCTAACTTCTCCTTTGTGGTCCCCACGCTTGGTCCAATGTCTGGCTGTGTAAATCTGCTTATGTATTCATTAGGCTCTGGCAAAGCCTCTCAGGGGACAGCTATATCATGTTCCTGCCAGCCAGAGCTTCTTGGCATCCACAATAGTGTCTGGATTTGGTGTGTGCATATGGAATGGATTCCCAGATAGGGTAGTCTCTGGATGACCTGCTTTTCTCTCTCTCCTACCTCTGCATCACATATTTGTTCATTGTAGTGGTGCCTACAACTTGCACAAAGTAAGATATAAAATATGTAAATTAAGGATGCTTATTGGTTTTTTTTTGCTTTTTATCAAAATAATATTGTGAATAATCCAAAAATATTCTTGATGTATGTTATCTATGTATATGTATGTTGTATATGTAAGCAATGAATATTACAATTTCTCAATTCTCCTGTGTAGCTAACTAAAATTTTAATCAGTGACTGATGAAAAGGGGAGATACATTGAACACTAGAATCATGCTAGATCTGGTAACTCTTCTTAAATACTCAGTCATCCTAGCATCCATATGATACAAAGCAAGCATTCAAATGATGCATCCATAGGTATTATTCTTGTGATCAAGATGGAGATAGAAAAGCTTTTAAAAAAGAGTCCTTACTATTTCAAATTCAGATTAGTAAGAGTAATGATACTCATGCTAAACGAAAATTTGAAAAAGTATAAAAAATTAACTTGATTGGAGAAAACGTAGATTTGTTGTTCATTTGTCAATTTTAATTTTTCCTTCTAAATACATATTTGTACCAAGAACACATGACATGTTTTACAGATGTTTCTTCAATGTTCATTTGATTAAGTCAACATTAACTTCTAATTATAACATAAATCTTCACCATTATTGACTTTATTACACCAAAGTCTATTTTTTTAATGTAGAAAGATTCATGTGAAGGAACTTTATAAACATGTAATTAATTCCAGTAAGTCACTAGATAATGAAAATAGGATCAGAAAATCATAGGGGTTCACATAAACCTCAAACTACCTGCTCTGGTTGGTTCTTAATTGTGTCAGAAATAGACACATTTTAAGTACTGGGTCTCCAGGTCTTTAGTGTAAAACTATCAAAAACCAACAGAACTGTAAGAGGTAGAACCTAGTAGCATTTATGTGATGTTAATTAGCAAAATGAAGAAAGTTCAATGTTCATTGATTAATTATATTTTTTCTTTAGAATGCATAATACTAAAATATCATTGAAAGTTTTATATGTCTTGACAGTTTAATTTGTCATTTTCTTGCTTCTTATAAATGTGACTGATACAATAATACATTTATGACTCATTACTTTTAAAAAAATGAGGATTTGACTTAACTCTGGATATTTCTACAGATTAAAAATAGTTTCCTCTATGTGACAAAAGAGAATCTAGGACATAGTTTTTGATTAAGCCATCTATATGTTGCAAATTTCCTTTCAATTAATATTTATAAATGAGTATTAACTTACATTTTAATAAGAAATATATTTTAAAATAAAATGTGTATTTTAAAGCATCTCAGGTGATGATCAGAATACATAGTCTTTCCTGTTATTACATTGTTAGAGAACCCTAATATTTTTGAAATTCCAATTAATTCACTATTATATATTAGATAGATAAATGGATTCACTATGTACTGGAGAATATATATATATATATATATATATATATACATATATATATATATATAAATATATATTACACTTGGACCCTATTTATTGACTCTACTTACTTATTTTTCCCCTTTCTACATCCATGAAAGACTCTTTAAATATTTTAATATTTTTGGTTTGAAATTATAATTATATCTTTCTTTTTTTGTCCTCTCTTTAAATGCTCTTCTGTTTTCCTCCTGGCTGTTTTGCAAATTCAATTTCTTTTTCTCATTAATTGTTAATTCATGCTTGTATTCATTTATATTTAAATATATATTCCTAGATATGAACTACTTAATCTGTGTATTACATGAGTATGTATTCAAAACTGATCATTTAGTATTAAATCACTTATCTCTGATATTAGTCATAGTTATTTAATACAATGAGCATACATCCTAGTACTATATTCATTGTGTATTTTATTTTCAATTTGATTCATTTTGGAATATTTTATTTTCTTCATGATTTCTTCTGTGACTGAATTCTTTATTAATAGTGTATTATTTGTTGTTTGTGAATTAATGGTCAATATATAGTAAAAGGCCAAGAAGATATAATAATATAAATATATAAGGAATTGACTTATTCTAGGGCTTCTACCTAAATAAAGGACAAGATATCTAATATATATTAAAAACTGCCTAAATTATACCAAAAATGAATCAATGTCTGGGGTGATGACTCAATATATAATGTTGGTTCTTATTAATCTTGGTGAACATAATTTGATTGCTAGGACTCATGTCGGTGTTGAAAGATAGGAAAAATTTCTGAGGGCTGTTCTCTGACTACTGCATACATTGCTATGACGTGTTTGACCCTGCCTCTGTTGCTCACACACAAAATGTAATGAAAAAAAAAAACTAATGATTTCAAGAGACAATTAAAAATGATAAAAAATGTGGAGCAGTGGTGGCACTGCCTCTTTAATCCCAAGAGTTGGGAAGCAGAGACAGGCCATTTTCTGAGTTTGAGGCTCAGAGTGGTCTACAGAGTGAGTTCCAGGATAGTCAGGGATATGCAGAGAAACCTTGTCTTGAAAAATCAAAAAAAAAAAAAAGTTAAATAACTATCAAAGTTGTTCAACATACTTATACTTCAGAAATATGTAAGTTATACTATAATATTATCTGCAAGTAGTGTTTTTTTAGATTTCTTCCTTTCCAATTTGTATCCCTTTGAGCTCCTTTTGTTGTCTAATTGGTCTAGGTAGAATTTTAAATAGTATATTGAATTGAGAGGAAGAGAGTGGGCAGCCTTGTCTAGTTCCTGATTTTAGTGGGATTGCTTAGTTTCTCTCCATTTAGTTTGATGTTGGCTACTGTTTCTTTTACTATGTTTAGGTATGAGCCTTAAATTCCTGATCTTTTCAAGACTTTTGGCATGAAGTGTTGTTGAATTTTCTCAAATACTTTTCCAGCATTGAATGGAATAATCATGTTTTTTTCTTGCAGTTTGTTTATGCAACAGATTACATTGATGAATTTCCTTATACTGAACCATCCCTGCATCCCTGGGATGAAACCTATTTGATCATGTTGAGTGATCATTTTGATGTCTTCTTGGATCTGGTTTGCTAGAATTTTATTGACTATTTTTTCATCTATGTTCATAAGGGAAATTGATGTAAAGTCCTCTTTCTTTGTTGGATCTTTGAGTGGTTCAGGTGTAAGTGTAATTGTGGCTTCAGAGAATGTAATGGGTACTGATCCTTCTGTTTCTATTTTGTGGAGTAAATTGAAATGTATTGATATTAGGTCTTGAGGAAGGTCTGATAGAATTCTACACTAAACCCATCTGGTACTAGGCTTTTTTTGGCTGGGAGACTTTAATGACTGCATCTATTACTTTGGGGCTATGGAACCCTTTCGATGATTTATCTGATCCTGATTTAATTTTGGCACCTGGTATCTGTCTAGGAAATTGTCCATTTCATCCAGATTTTCCAGTGTTGTTGAGTATAGACTTTTGAAGTAGGATCAGGCAATTTTTTGAATTTCCTAGGTTTTGGTTGTTATGCACTCCTTTTCATTTCCAATTTTATTAAGTTGGATACTGCTTCTGTGCCCTCTGGTTAGTATGGCTAAGGGTTGATCTATCTTGTTGATTTTTCTCAAAGAATCAGGTCTTGGTTTTGTTGATTCTTTGTATAGTTGAATCTTTGTTTCTACTTTGTCAACTGAATTTGATTATTTCTTGTGGTTTACTCTTCTTTGGTGTATTTACTTCTTTTTGTTCTAGAGCTCTCAGTTGTGCTGTCAAGCTTCTAGTGTATGCTCTCTTCAGTTCCTTTTTGGAGGCACATACAGCTATAACTTTTCCTCTTAGGACTACTTTCATTGTGTGCTATAAGTTTTGGTATAATATCCCTTCATTTTCATTAAATTATAAAAAGTCTTTAATTTTTTTCTTTATTTCTTCATTGACCAAATTATTATTGAATAGAATGTTGTGCAGCTTCCATGTGTATGTTGGCTTTCCATTGTTTTTGTTGTTATTGAAGACCAGCCTTACTTAGTCCATGGTGATCTGGTAGGATTTCAATTTTTTTGTATCTGTTGAGGCCTCTTTTGTAACCTATTACATGGTCAGTTTTGGAGAAAGTACCATGAGGTTCTGAGAAGAAGGCATATTTTTTTTAATTTAGGATGAAAAAGTGCTATAAATATCTGTTAAGTCCATTTGTTCCAAAACTTCTGTTAGTTTCACTGTGTCTCTTTTTAGTTTATGTTTCCATGATCTGTCCATTGCTGAAAGTGGGGTGTTGAAGTCTCCCACTATTATTGTGTGGGGTGCAATGTGTGCTTTGAGCTTTAGTAAAGTTTCCTTTATGAATGTCGGTGTCTATGCATTTGGAACACAGGTTTTCAGAATTAAGAGTTCATCTTGGTAGATTTTTCCTTTGAAGAGTATGGAGTGTCCATCCTTATCTTTTTTGTTAACTTTTGGTTGAAAGTCAATTGTATTTGATATTAGAATAAAACTCTAGTTGGTTTCTTAGGACCATTTGCTTGGAAATTGTTTCCAGCCTTTTACTCTGAGATAGTGTCTGTCTTTGCCACTGAAGTGGGTTTCCTCTATGCATCAAATTGCTGGATCCTGTTTACATAGCCATTCTGTTAGTCTATGTCTTTTTATTGGGGAATAGAGTCCATGTTAAGAGATATTTAGGAGAAGTTATTGTTGCTTCCTGTTATTTTTGTTGCTAGACTTTGAACTATGTTTGTATGGCTATCTTCTTTTGAGTTATGGTGAAACAAGATATCTTCCTTGCTTTTTCTAGGATGTAGTTTCCCTCCTTGTGTTGGAGTTTTCTATCTATTACTATTTGTATGGCTGGATATGTGAAAAGATATTGATTAAAGTTGGTATTGTCATGGAATATCCTGGTTTCTCCACCTATGTTAATTGAGAGTTTTGCTGGGTATAGTAACTTATGCTGGCATTTGTGTTCTCTTAGGGTCTCTACGACATATGCCAAGGATCTTCTGGCTTCCATAGTCTCTGGCGAGAAGTCTGGCATAATTCTCATAGGTCTGCCTTTATATGTTACTTGACGTTTTTGTCTTACTACTTTAAATATTCTTTGTTTTGTTCATTTGGTGTTTTGACTATTATGTGACAGGAAGAATTTCTTTTCTGTTCCAGTCTATTTGGAGTTCTGTAGGCTTCATGTATGTTCATGAGCATCTCTTTCTTTAGGTTAGGGAAGTTTTCTTATATAATTTGTTGAAGATATTTACTGGCCCTTTGAGTTGGAATTCTTCACTCTCTTCTATACCTATTATCCTTAGATTTCATCCTCTCATTGTGTCCTGGAGTTCCTGGATGTTTTGGGTTAAGAACATTTTGCTTTTTGCATTTTCTTTGACTGTTGTGTCAAAGATTTCTGTATCTTATGCACCTGAGATTCTCTCTTCAATCTCTCGTATGCTATTGGTAGTGGTTGCACCTATAAATGCTGATTCCCAAAATTCCACCAAAGAACACTTAAGCCTGATTTTTAAAAAAGATTCAGCAAAGTGACTAGATATAAAATTAAATCAAACAAATCAGTAGCTTTCCTATAAGCATAGGATAAACAGGCTGAGAATGAAAGGAGGGAAATGACACCCTTCACAATGCTCACAAATAACATGAAATGCATTGGTGTAACTCTAACTAAGCTAGTGAAAGTCTGTATGACAATTTTATGTCTCTGAAGAAAGAAATCAAAGAAGATCTCAGAAGATGGAGAGATCTCCCATGTTCATGGATTGGCATAATTAATATAGTAAAAATGGCCATCTTGCCAAAAGTAATCTGGTGCTTCTATGAAATCCCCATCAAAATTCCAACTCAATTCTTCCTAGACTTAGAAATAGTGATCTCAAATTCTTTTGAAATAACAAAATCTCAGAGTAGTGAAAACTATTCTCCACAGTAAAAGAATTTCTGGAAATCACCCTCCCTGACCTCAAGCTGTATTACAGAGAAATAGTCATAAAAACTGTATGATATTGATACAGAGACATGCTGGTAAAGCAATGGCATAAATTTGAAGACCAAGAAATAAACCCTCAACCTATGGTCACTTGGCCTTTGACAAAGAAACTAAAACCATCCAGTGGAAAAAAGACAGCATTTTCAACAAATGGTACTGGTTCAACTGGCAGTTGGCATGTACATGATGCAAATTGACTCATTCTTATTTCCTTGTACAAAGCTCAAGTACAAGTGGATCAAGGAACTCCACATGAGACCAGATACACTGTAACTAATACAAGAGAAACTGGGGAAGAGCATTGAACACATAGGCACAGGAGGAAATTTCCTGAACAGAACATCTATAGCTTACACTCTAAGATCAAGAATCAACAAATGGGACCTCATAAAATTGCAAAGGTTTTGTAAGGCAAAGGACACTGTCAATAGGAGAAAATGGCAACCTACATATTGGGAAAGATCTTTATCAATCCTTCATATGATAGATGGCTGATATCCAATATATAAAAAGAACTCAAGAAGTTAGAGTCCAGAGAACCAAATAACCCTATCAAAAATAGGGAACAGACAGTACAGAGGAGTGAGCTTGTCCCTGATTCTACAGATGTAGTGGGATCAGGCAGGACTCAAGTGGAGCACAGTAGAGGACTTAGATGGTTATAGATGCCACAGAAGCAAAGAGCCTGTCCAGCACATGATACCCAGGCTTGATGGTTAGCACTGAAAACATATAACTCTGTCTAAGACAGTGAAAAGTGGAAATTGACAGCTGAAATATGGAAAAATAGCAGACTCATGTGGGGATGGTCCTAGATACTGAGAGTTCTCCCAGTTATAAACTCAGGAGATGGAAATTCTGTGTGCTTGATTTGTGGAATGACCATCAGGACTTGTGAGATGTCTGGGATAGAGGTACAGATGTCACCTATAACTCACAAGTCCGGAGTCAGAAGCAAATAAGGGGAGACCATCCAAAGTGTAGGGTAATGCAACACTTGAGTGTTAGCTGATTTGGATCTGTGGGGAGCATCTCAAGGAATCTGACAAATACTTGATGAGATTGGCCAGGCTGAAAGAACACTCAGTGCAGCTGTGCAGTGATAAGCTGCAGATCAGAGCATCACATGTCTACACTGTCATACAGATCCTGAGAGTTCTAGACAGAGACTGTGTCCAGGAGTTGGAACCTAATTCCCTGTGGTAGCCAGGAAGTCAGGCCTAGTTTGCGTGTTACCTGGGACAACTGGGAAATCCTTGGAAATTCCTTCTCCAGGCAATTTACAAGATTCTCTTTGATGGTAACCTTGCTCTGCCAGAGATGAAGAAGATTGTCACTGAGCCCCTGACTCAGTTTCCAAAACTCCACTGTCTCCAGCATCTCTATATGAATGACATTCACCTTATAAAAGGCAGCTTGAAAATGTTGCTAAGATAAGATGGAAGCTGTCCTGAAGACCAGAACAAAACCTTTGTCTGTACACTGAAGATTGGGGACCTAGATATTGTCCAGCCATGGTGAACTTAACAGTGCAGAAGATACTGTAAAGTAAGGGCAACCTGCCTCTGCCTCTGGGTGGCAAAGACTGTGTGGAGCCCTAGTAGGGGCAGAGTAACTGGGAAATCTTTCCCCAGGATTTAAATGTCAAAGGCTGGGGTCAAGCAGTGTGAACAGAGATGCAGTTTGTGCTGCTGACATACATGTTCAGATTCTCTGCATAATACCCCAAGTACCTAGCTAGGTCTTGAGTGGATGAGCCCTTACTGTATGTGCTCTGCAAGCCTGAGGGGGGTCAAGGATGGGGGCTTTTTTAACAAAGGAGTGTCAGTGTGAACATACTGAACTGTTTTCCCTGTATGATGTTAACTGACTTTGGTTTTGAATATTGTAACTTGAGTGAGAAGACACTAACAGCATCCTGATGGGCATCACCATCATGTGCCTGAAAACCCCCTTGAAGACCCTATCCATCACACACTTTCAGCTTTCACAGGAAGATTTGAATCATTTACCACTGAGCCTGGACCTCAATCAGCTCACATACCTGAACCTCAGTCATGCGATAGTATCCCAGTTAAGTACTGGGCCCCTCTATGTTCTTCTGAAGGGAGTTACAGCCACTCTGAAGACCCTGGAGTTAGAAGGCTGTAGGATGAAAGTCTCCCAGGTCAGTGCTCTCCTGCCTGCCCTGAGTCAGTGCACCCAGCTCCCTAAGATCAATTTCTATGAGGAGAGATTCATGGCTGTCCTTCAGGACATTTTGCACCACACAATAAATCTAAGTTAGCTGACTCTGGACCTTGCCCCTTGGGAGTGCTATGATGGCATAGGTCATGTCCTTGAGGACAAATTTGCCTGACTTTGTCCTCAGTTCTGGGATCTTCTCGGGGCCATAAGACAGCCAAAATCTCTCTGCTTTCCTCTTGATGTCTGTTTTGTGTGTTAGGACTAGAGACCAGACTTGTCTTTGTTGGCAAAGATGGAACAGGGTTACACTTGTTAGCAGCAATTTTTAGTCTACAGGAGGGATCTCTCATCAAGTAGATATAGAACATTGTTTCAGAGAGAGAATTAGGAATATGTTGTACCATGTTCTTTTGGAGGGGGAAACTTGACATAGAGAATGACAGAAGTAATAAAAGCTTAATATACAGGATGAAAAAAATAGGGTACAGAAATAAACAGAGAATTTTCAAATGAGGACTATCAAATGGCTGAAAAGCACCTAAGGAAATGCTCAATATCCTTAGTCATCAGGGAAGTGCAAATCAAAACAACCCTGAGATTCCACCTCACACCAGTCAGAATGGCTAAGATCAAAAGCTCAGGTGGCAGCATATGCTGGAGAGGATGTGGAAAAAGGTGAACAAAATGCTCATGGGAGCAACTACAGAGACAAAGTGTGGAACAGAGACTGAAGAAAAGGCCATCCAGAGACTGCCCCACGTGGGGATCCATCCTATATGCAGTCACCGAATGCATTGTGGATGCCAAGAAATGCATGCTGACAGGAGCCTGATTTAACCGTTTCCTGAGAGTCTTTGCCAGAGCCATAAAAATACAGAGGCAGATGCTCACCGCCAACCATTGAACTGAGCACTGGGTCCCCAATGGAGGAGTTAGAGAAAGGACTGAAGGAGCTGAAGGGTTTTGCAACCCTACAGGAAGAACAACAATATCAAGCAACCAGACACCCTAGGACTCCCAGAGACTAAAATACCAAACAATAGGTACAAAAGGAGGGACTCAAGGTTTCATATGTATATGTAGCAGAGGATGGACTTGTGGGACATCAATGATAGGAGAGTCCCTTGGTTCTGTGATGTCCCATTATAGTAGAATGCCAGGAAAAGGAATCAGGAGTGGGTAGGTTAGTGATCAGGAGGAGGGGTCGTGGGATAGGGGGTTTTTATTGGGGTAATGAGGAAAGGGGATAAAATTTGAAATGTAAATAAAAATACATAACAAAAAATAAAAATTAAAAAAGAAGAAAAAGAAAAAATGGAAATTAAAACTGTATTGGGTTTTCATCTCCTCTAGTAAAAATATTTATCAAAAACAATGTAATATAAATATTGATAAGGATATGAGGGTAAAGATTCCTTAATATATTAAACTTTCATAATGAAAATCAGAATTGGTGTCCCTCAAAAATAAAATAAGACTTACCACATGATCCAGTATATAACTAAAAGAGTAAGTCATAAAGTATCCAGGTCAGGAAACTAGAAAGATATTTGCATAGCCATTTTCATTGCTACACTACTTCCATCAGCCAATATATAACTAGGCTAAATGTCTAGAAATAAAGATATTGTCCAGAAATTCTGTTGTATAAACACAATAATAAGAAGGAATGTTATTGTGCTATAAAAATGAATAGAGATATGCTAACTTCTAAAGAATGAGTTGAATTGGAGATCAAGAGTGTAGTCTTCGATTTTTCAAAACCTACTTAATTATGGTTCTTTATTGCTTTGACCTTCCTTCTAGCCAACCACTCACCAGAGGTATGGGTAAAGAAAGGTAAATAAAAAAAGAGGGTTGTGGACCTGTTTAGAAATGGTTCCAATCTTTATTTTATCAGAAATCTAGTCCACAAGTGAAACACCAAAAATGAATCAGCAGCAGCCTGATTCAGAAGGAACCATGGGGGCTTTGCCAATTAGCATCAGTCCATGAAAGGGGCAAGAAAATGCCAGAAGTTTTGGTGTGTTTCTCTCTACAAAGCCAAGACAAATAAATATCAGAAAGCAAGGTAAACCCATTTAAGAGTGTCATCACAGGGCCAAGGGCCTCTCCTCCCATTGATGACCAACTTGGCCATCCTCTGCTATACATATGCTGCTGGAGCCATGAGTCCCCCCATGTGTACTCTTTGGTTGGTGGTTTAGTCCCTGGGAGCTCTGAGAGTACTTGTTAGTTCATATTGTTGTTCATCATAAGGGGCTAGAAACCCTTCAGCTCCTTCGGTCCTTTCTCTAGCTCCTTCATTGGGGACCCTGTGCTCAGTCAAATGGATGGCTGTGAGCCTCTCTTCTTTATTAGTCAGGTACTGTCAGAGCCTCTCAGGAGACAGCTATATCAGGCTCCTGTGATCCAGTACTTGCTGGTATCCACAATAGTGTCTAGATTTGATGATTGAATATGGGAAGTATTCCCAGGTGGAGCAGTCTCTGAATTGTCCTTCCTTTAGTCTCTGCTCCATAGTTAGTCTCTACAACTCCTTCCATGGGTATTTTGTTCCCCCTTTTAAGAAGAAACAAAGTATCCAGTTTGGACTTCCTTCTTGAGTTTCTTGTGGTTTGTGGTTTGTGCTTCATGTATTCCAATCTTTTGGGCTAATATCCACTTATCAGAAAATGTGTACCATGTTTGTTCTTTTGTGATTGGGTTACCTCACTCAGGATAATATTCTCCAGGTCCATCCAGTAGGGGAATTCCAGGCCCAGTAATCAGGAGAGGGTGGGGTGGTAAGCAGGGCAAGGGAGGGAGGGAACAGGGGATTGTTTGCAAGAGCATCATCTACTGTCTGTTCAGTAATATTTATGTTTTCCAAAAATTATGTCCCATCTAAAACAACCAGTCCAGGAAAACATCACATGCCCTTTCACCAGGCAGCTTCCAGTAAAACATCACATGTCTGTTCTCAGCAAAATATCCTTTCATGTGTTTGCTCTAGCAAAACATCCTCTCATAAGAGAGCTTCCAGAAAAATATCACATGTCACAACTGCATGTCTAATGAAACCAACAAATTCCTACTTCACATGAAGTTGGAAATAAATAAAGCTCAGAAAATCAAATATTTTACATTTGTATATGTTGAAAATAATTTAAAAATACCTCCTCTTCCCCCACTACCTTTCCCTGTGTAATATATATATATGTATGGATAGCTATACAACTCGTAGAGACTAGACCAAAACCCAAGGAACATACATGGGCTGGTTTGTGGCCCAGGGCACATGTGGTAGCAGTGGACTGTTTTGTATAGCCTCAGTAGGAGAGCAGGAGTTTAATCCTATAGAAACTTGATGCCCCAAGAAATACTAATGTTGGTAGAGTTGATGTGGAGGTGAGTGAGTAAGCAGGTCGGGAGGGGAGCATTCTCTCAGAGATAGGGTGGGTGGAGAAGGGTGAAGAACTCAGGGAGGGAAGACTGTGAAGGGGGCAACTTTTGGAATGTAAATAAATAAATATTTTAATAATAAAAAATAAAGAAGAGGAAATAAAAATTGATGTGCAATTGGAAAAAAGGCTAATGTGGGGATAAAAGAATAAATGGACTATTTATCTGATATGTAGAATCTGTATTTACATATATGTATGTATGTGCTTGTGAGTATGTAATACTGCATCAGAAACAGAAAAATGTTGTAGGGATAAACTGAATCATTGTAGAGATTCAAAACTATATTGGAGGTAAAATGTGAACATATTACACATGCTCATTTCATATATATGTCAAATGGAAATTTATTAATATACCCAGTAACAAATTTAAAAAAGAAGAATCAGATGATTGGTAGATTATATAATCTGATAGATAGATAGATAGATAGATAGATAGATAGATAGATAGATAGATTGATAGATAATAGACTTTAGTTGAGCTTTTAGCAGTTCTTTAAGTGGAAAATATACAGTAGATTACAATGATTGGAAAAGAGTACGAGGATTCATAATATACCATTAGCCCATCACACATGCATAGCCTCTTGTACTAGAAATCTCAGGCTTGAACCAGAATCATACACTACAATCAGTGAAACAACACTGAAGCAAAATTTCAACTATTTCATCTAAGATGTTTTGTACATATTAGACCTCAGTCTTGTCTTTACCCTGTCAGGAGGTTCCTTAAAGAACCTCATGGGATGTATTTACCATCTCCCGTTGTAGTATAGACTCATTTTCTTAAACATTCCTCATAGTCCCCCAACTATTCCCTCTACTGATCTACTACTCTCCCCATAAATTTAAATTCTATATATGTCTCATTTTCACTAAGAAAGAATGTAAGTTACATTAACAGAATTTGATATAGCTAATGTGCACAATTTCATTTAGCTAATTTGGGGTTTGTTGATAACATATTGCTAATATTTTTATTTCCAAATGTCTTATCATATTTGTTTATCTGTATTCACAAGAACATTCTCTAATTTCAATCATTAAATTTCTTTTAGAGGCAGAATATTGCAGTGACATTTTACTTGTCAGTCACAGATTTCATGTTTGTTTTTTTTTTTTTTTATGGAGCAATGTAATGTATTATCAATATGGCATTCTCTCACCTGCAAAGTAAATTTCAAACTCTTGAGACTGACATTCTGGTGCTTCTCCAGTATTATTTGTTGTCTCAATCTTTCCAAATATTATCTTGTACAAATACACATCCTATTTTTCATTTAATAGTTTCTTCACTATGAAAGTCTCTTCCTACCCAGTTACAATCTTCTATAGCATT
>JADRCD010161996.1:0-20503 GCA_019843815.1 Montemys delectorum
TAACTCTTCCATTGGGGACCCCAGGATCAGTTCAATAAGTGTTTAATTTACTTATGTAAATTAATCAACATTTTATTCTCATAATATTTTATAATATTTTATTATAATAAATATTAATAGCAATTCTATAAACACTAATTAAAAGAATTGGCTACCTCGGAAATACAGGAAAAATGTAAAATATCTAACTAATAACTCAGCCCGAGGAGCATATAAATATGTAAATATGACTACTTCTCAGTCATAATTCCATAACATTGTGAATTTATGCAAAACATGTCATGCCTTGTATTTCCCTTCTCTTTGTCTCTATGAAAATTTCATCGACAACAGAAGTAGCAATATTATATTCTTTGACTTATCATTAGTGCCTGATTTATCTATAGTGATATTTTAACATATTTATTTGTATTCAATTAATGATTTCAACCACCTACATGCCAGATAACTTTTTAACCATCATGGTAAAAAGCATGAAGTTGACAAAGGAGTTTGTGAAAATTCTCAGAATTGTTAGCATGAATCGGGTCAACAAAAATATTTGTGCTACAGAACTATTGCTTCCCAACTGATGTCAGTTGGACAGAGAGGTCCTTTGAGACTTTATCGCCATGTCTGGCAAATGATGTTGACTGTCAGTTGCAACAGACTGGTATCCCATTGTGTGACCTATTAACTACCAGGTATATTGGCCAGATTCTGATTGTAACAATCAATGGGTAGAACTCCAACACAACTTGTCCTTGTATATGTGTTATATGTGTTTATATGTAGCACATTAAAAACAACTGTTATATGCTATAAAGTCTCTTACTGATGACCTGAAAAAAAGTGACTTATATCCCTTTTGTTACATTTTGTTGATCAAAACAAGATACATGCCTAATCACAATTCAGTAGTGCAGAAATAGGTTCATACTCTTCACACAAGGATTGACTGAATCGTATTTAATGTAGGTGGGACTGAGAAAAGTACTGGAGTCATTTTTAGAGATACTTCGAATCATGCAGGAGAACAAAATATTTTTCTTAGTAGCCATATCTAGAGCCTGAACAATAGTAACACAGCTGTCACATCAACCACACTCACTAATGAAAAACAGCATTTGGATGAGACTGTGCACTTACTGGTCAGAGCAAATCTACACTAACAGAGATGGATGACTTTATACTCAGTTAACTAAAGGGTGAGATTGAAATGCATCTTCTCTCTTTACGAGACTATTAAGTGTTCAATATTATTTTAATACACAAAATTTAACATTTTTACCATCAGCAATAAAATTAGATCCTTACTGTTCCTGTTCTAAAAATGCAGAGTCTCATGAATTCTGAACACCTGTTTAAGTTGAAAAATAATTTTATTTATGGAATAGATGAAATTAACTCCTGTCACACAAAGCTGTATATAGCTTTCAGACTTTTAAGAATTTATATAAAGTTCTCATAGGATACTTAACTTTGTTCTACATGCTATCCAGTTTTGAATTGGCTTATTGAAAGGATACTAATGCATTAAATGAAAAAATTGAAAATATTGGAAGTAATGTGTAATATATATTGTGTATTATGTGTATATATATATATATAAGTCATATATATAGGATATAGGAATCTATATGTAAGATACATTATGAATTAAAGTATGAAAAGGGATTAAGGTCAGATATCAAAAGTTGGCAATAAATAGTGCTAAACCAGCAAGATTGCTCAATTAGTTAGGGTACTTACTGCAAAGTTAAATAAAATCCCTAGGATCCATGTGATTGAAGAAGAGAGTTGACTTCTACAATTGATCTGAACATCCATATGTCCATTGTAGTGTATATACCCAAACACATATACAGTAAATAAATTAAAAATGTTTATAGTGTTCATAAAGCTAAAGCTAGTTCTAAAAGTATAATATATACATATACATACATACACACACTCACACACACACATATATATATATAATATAATGAACATATCTAAATGAATATATATAATATATATTCATTTAACTGGTAATGTTTAAATCCAAATGTCAGCTTGACCATTTTTAGATTTACTGTGGGATATGAGACCACTTCATATCTATGTCATCCAGCCTCCTTTTCAAATGCACCCTTCTGGAGACTTTCAGAATAAAAATCAATTTCCTGTCATCCATTTCCCAGTTATTATCCAGTCCCCTTATGGTGTCTTGGGAGCACAATTGAAGTTTATTCAGAATTTTGAGACAGTGTTTCTTCATATTTTGAATCTTTGCATGCATGAAGGTCATACAAGGGAAATCATGGCAGCCCTGCTCATCAAGCACAATTTGAAGTTACTTTAATGAGTGAAAAGTGTTGAGAAAAATAGATGAGAAACAGATCATCTTACATGTTTAATTAACTACTGAGTAGATATCTGTTTGTCAATGCTTTCCCTTTCTTTATAACTATCATGATTGTTCCTCATGCTGCCTTCAGTGCCTTATCCCTACTTTTCTCAGATTGGAATCTACTTCTCAAATTCCTATCTTAGGATCTGTGATGCTAAAGTGCCATCTATTTTATTAGTCTTTTTACTTGTAGATCAAAAGTTATAATAATAGTCATCACCTGCCCTTGATCACTATTCAATTTGAATTCTGATTACCAACTCATCTCATAGATCGGCAAACATAATCCATTTTCCAAACCCTTTTAGCATTACATATTTCTTCAATTCTTTAGTTACTGATTGGCCAGCGTGTTTTCCTTTCTACAAATTCACCTAAATTAATGCTGGCTAGGTTCCTGACTTATGAGTGTGGTTGTATCTAGTATGTGTTTAAAAACCAATGAACAAAGTGCCATTGTCTTTTGAAGGGCACCTCAATCTATCATTTCTATGCACATCAGTCTTTCTGATATTCTATTGCGTAGCAAGGTGCCTACTTTAAAAAAAAAAGTGTTAATGCTATTCACATTAAATAGTCACTCTTTTTTTGTGCTAATTTATTCATCCAATTAAACAATTATTGAGACTACATATAAATAGTTATTCCAATTAATAGTGGAGAAAAACCAGGAGGGTGTCATGGTTGAAAATTTTTGTTGATAAAGGTGTTAGGGTCATGATGAATTTACTTTTCAAAAGTTTTTCTTCTTCTATCTCATATGTATTTTATTAATCTAATATGCTGAATCAACTTCAGATGGCAGAACATTGATGTAGATAATTTTTAAATTCTTGTTTATCTCTAATGTGCAATAACACTACTGATTTTGTCCAGTTGTTATCCTCATCATGGTCCACTCTCTGACTGTTTCTCACCTCATACCTCCTCTACTGTCTCCAAGAGGATGTCCTCAACCTCCTACCCCCATCCCACCAGGCCTCCCCACTCTCTGGGGTCTCAAGTCTCTTCTCTCTCTGGGGACGGACAAGGTAGTCCTCTACTGTATATGTGTAATTTGATTTTTAAATGGGGTACAGGGCTTTTAACCACAGTAATACTCTTTTGTAAGCCATAAAAAACTCCTAGAAATCTGGACAAGAGATTGATATAGGGCCTTGTGCAGGAAGTCAAAGAGCAAAAAGTACACAAGGCAATGCTCTGCAAAGCAAGGTTCTTCCACATTGATATCTTTGTAAACGAGTACCATATTAAAGTGTCACCTCTATGAGGTATTTGGAAGGGTCTACTATGATCTAGATGCTGAGCTGGGGACCTGATTAACAGATGTCCCTTGCAAAGACAAGGATATTATATTTGATAGGGTATCATTTTTGTAGTTGCTTGACAACAATCAATATGCATTATGAAACCAGATCCACAAATTAAATGTGCATGGCCATCTGGCCAGAGTGCAAAGTTAGGCACTGTAGCAACTGTTCAAATTGAGAACTAAATGCATAACTAAAAGCATGAAGACCATGTTACTAATGAAGCATGGTTGGTTAGAATGTAACTCTACTGGTTGATATCTCAGTATTAAAATCATTGTCTACCACTCAGGCAAAAGACAATAAACAATAGTGTGCTTTGTAGAAGCTATAAAAATGGTAGCCATGTTTTCCCAGACAGCTAGAATAGAAATAAAATTCATAGTGTAAAAGAATTGGTAATTCTGCCTGCAAAATATGTTCTAATCCACTCATTGTAACATTGATTGTTATTCTATAGACAGAGATACTTTGAAAAGGTAATTTTCATCTAAATTGTCAAATTGAAGACTTTGGTACCCTCTAAATTTCCTTCTTCACTGACAAAGTTAACTTTTGAATATATATGCCCATATGTCACCCCCTTTAGGCAGTATATTGAAAATAAGGATATTTGTTATATTATACTTTTTTAACCTTAGAAATAATTTATTTGTTTATTATTTTATTTATTTATTCATCTTAAACCCAATATCACCTCTCTCCTCTTTTAAGAAAGGGAAGTGCCCTCTAGGTGTCCCCCCCACACACACACACACACTAACACACATGTACCTACCTGCACCAAGTCACTGGAGGATCCTCTCCTGCTACAGCCAGACAAGGCAGACCATTTAGCAATGCTGGATGCACAAGGAGGCAGATAACAGGCTCAGAGCCAGCCACTGCTCCAGTTGTTGGGGGGCCCACATGAAAACCAAGCTGTTCATCTGCTACCTACCTATATACAGGGGCCTATGTCCAGCCTGTGCTTGCTTTGGGTTGGTAATTCAGTCTCTGGAAGCCCTCAAGTGTTCAGGTTTGTTGACACTGTTGGGTCTCAGTTTAGGGCAGTCATTGGTTGGCCATTCCCCCAGGCTCTGCTACATCTTTGTTCCTGCAAAGCTTGTACACAGGACACATTTTGGGTCAAATGTTTTATGGGTGGGTTTCTCTCCTTATTCCTACACTAGTTGTTCTGTCTGGCTACAGGAAGTAGCACCTTCAGAATCCATATCCCTCACAGCTATGAGTCCCAGCTAGAGTCACCCCATAGACCCTGGGGCCTCCCCCATCCCAGGTCTCTAGCATGTCCTAGTGATTGCCACCCTTCATTGTCCCCTTTCTCTCCTGTTCTCTATATGTATCATCCTCCCCCATCCCACTTCTCTCCCACCCCCTCTTCTACCTAGTACCCTCCTTCCATAAACCTGTAGTAGTAAGTTCAAGGCTATTCCCGACTTTTTATTCTATGAGGTTTAATGTATCTTGTTTTACATTGAGGTCTTTGGTCCATTTGGACTTTACTTTTGTATAGGATGATAAATGTAGATGTATTTGCATTCTATATGTAGACATTGAGTTAGACTAGCACCATCTGTTGATGATGCTCTCCCTTTCTATTGTATGGTTTTTGGATTCGTCCTGAAAACTCAATTGTCTGTGGGTATGTGTATTTATTTCTGGGTCTTTGATTCAATTTCATTGAGTCATCCCTCTGTTTCTATACCAATGCAATGCACATTTTATTACTATTTCTCTCTAGTATAGCTTGAGGTTAGGAGTAGTGATACCTCCAGAAGTTCTTTTATTGTTCAGGATGGTTTTACCTATCCTCGGTTTTTTGTTTTCCCATATGAAGTTGAGAATTGTTCTTTCGTTATCTGTGAAGAATTGTGTTGAAATTTTTTTGATTGGAATGTCATTGAATGTGTAGATTGCTTTTGGTAAGGTGGTTATTTTCACTATGTTAATCCTACCCATCCAAGAGCATAGGTGATCTTTCCATCTTCTGATATCTTTCTCAATTTTTTTCTTCAGAGTCTTAAAGTTCTTGTCATACAGGTCTTTACTTGCTTGGTTAGAGTAGCACCAAAGTATTTTGTATTATTTGTGAATACTGTGAATGGTACTATTTCCCTAACTTCTTTCTCAGCCTGTTTATCATTTGTGTATTGGAGAGCTACTGATTTATTTAAGTTAACTTTGTATCCAGCCACTTTCTGAAGGTGTTTATCAGCAGTAAAAGTTCTCTGGTAAAATTTTGGGGGTCCCTTATATATATTATCATCTGTGAATAGTGATACTGTGACTTCTTCCTTTCCAATTTGTACCCCTTTATTGTCTTTGGTTGTCCTATTGTTCTAGATAGAAGAGATAAGGGGACAATGGACAGCCTTGTCTTGTCCTAGATTTTAGTGGAAATGCTTTAAGTTTCTCTCTATTTAATTTGATGTTAGTTATTGGTTTCTTGTATATTGCCTTTATTGAGTTTATGTACATTCTTTGTATTACTGTTTTCTCCGACACTTTTATCATGAAAAGGTATTGAATTTTGGCAAATACTATCTCAGCATTTAGTGAGATGATCATGTGAGTTTTTTTTCTTTCAGTTTGTTTCATGAAGTACATATCTCTATTTGAATCAGAACCTTGTCCAGCTTGGCTTCACCTAAGTCTTTTTAGCCTTACATTGTTAATAAGTATCCAAATTTTTCATATCTGAACATTTTGCATTTGTTATCTCTCAGAGTATAACTAATTTCTCTTCTTCCCATATTTGCCTAGTGGAATTATTCACTCACCCTATCTGTGATAAAAACACCATTTCCATAGAGAAGCTTAAAATTAAAATCTCTTGCAATCTAATTTTTTGAATCACTCCTTTTCACTTCATTAAAGATGTATGTTCAAAGTATATACTAAATTCTGAGATTTATGTGTATCTATTCCTTTTACACATTAAACTATCTTCCCCAGGAAAGAATAGACACAAACTGATTCTTGATAAATCCTTAGTCACTGGGTGAGAGGCACATGCTGGGTGCTCAAAAGCAGTTTGATAAGAATCTCAGGACGTTTTGATTCCTCCCATTTATCCTCAGGAACCAAGATACATTGTTTAGTTTGGCAGACACAATCACAATGTTGAGTTTCACACAGAAAGATGACTATTCTACTTCCCAAGCTCACAAACTGTCACAAGATCATCACATATTCAAACTAGTATTCTGAACTCTTTACTTGCAAGGGAGTTAGACAGAAGATAAAGGGATAATTATTGCTGGTAAGTTCTGAGCAGACAAGCACATGTTAAGTTATCCACATTAATAAGATTATGGCAGGTTGAATTGGAAAGAAAGCATTTTTGGGAATGGATGATGAGTAAAGACAAGGTCTTCTGGAAATTTGGGTTCTTTAGCAAAATGATAGAACTTCTTATTGTAAATAGATCCTATGGTTGAAAGCAAGACTTAAAAAGAAAATATAAGTAGCCTTCTTTGTGAGCCCAGAAGGTACAGGTTTGCTTGTGAGAATGCTGCTGATGAATTTGCCACTGCAATTTGTCTCTGAATAGCAAAATGTTGTTGAGGGATATGAGAAGTTTTATGTCTTTGTATCTCACAGACTTGACTATATGAAACTGGTTCTTAATAATATACCTAGTATCTTAACATTATTTATTCATTTATTGCCTTATTTATTTATTTATTTTATTTATTTATTTTATATTGAGTCACAGTTTCCCTCTGTAGCCAGGTTAAATCCAGCTCATGAAATCTTCCCCTTTCAGCCTCCCAGTAGTTGGAATTACAGTTTTGAAATACCCCACCTAGTAATATTTCTTGAATCAAAGTGTCTGGATAATATATGCTGATATTACATTTTAAACTCTTTGTATGCCTGACTTAGAATTTCAGAGAAGATTCTGCATAATGGTATAATTCTGTTTATAATTTAAGATATCTGACAGTTCTGATTTTGGAACATTCTTGGGAACGCCAACTGAAGTTGAATGGCTCCTCTCATTATTCACAGAGTTCTATCTGTGCATGGCCACTATCTCCACCATCCACTCCTGTCCTATGCCAACCCTATTTTGCTTATCTATCTATGTGCTTGCATACTAGAGACCTTTAATTTTCCTCAGCTGTAGAAAAAGAATAGTAAATTGCACATTCTCAGGTATGTTTTTAAAAAGCTGTTTTAGCAGCTGTGTGAACTTCACCAAGTTATAGAACATTATTATGTGCATAGAAGTATCTGAAAATAGCTTTATGTTCTTATTAAAATATTAGAGAATGTTTTGTGGAATAATGTTTTTGGAAGCATAAAATTATTTTATTACTAAAAATAAATGTGTGTTGCAAAGTGAAGGCGAGTAGCTATGCCATTACTGTATAGTTCCAAAAATAATCAAGGCAAAATTTCCATTTGCCCACAGGAAATAGACTTCATCATAAAGCAGAGAAATCTGATTTGATGAAAATTCTGTTCAGCTCATAAAGTGATAAAAATCACTATGCAGGAAACAGAAGAGTTGGAAGATGCCAACATGTATTTACAAAGCAAACGAGTGTTTATGATGCATTGCAGATGATCCCAGAACGTGCCATGCACACTACATTTTGCCTGCTTCAGGGAGCTGAGATATTTCTGGCAGACTGTCTTTATATATTATTCTCTGAATAGAGAAATCGAACAGTGCAGGCTGAGTATGAGGGATGGTTGGTTGTTTACCACTCCCTCTTTTTCAGAGGTATTTTTATCATCCCTTAGCAGCCAATATTTATACATCTAATCCCTTCTCCAAGATGTTAGATAAAGCTTTGAGAACAAGTGAGGGGATTTTTTTTTCCCTCTCTTAACAAGCACCTCTGTTTGAAATGAGGTGTGTTTGCAGTGCCAAAATTAAATACTCAGTTTTGTCAAGTGCTATAATCAGTGGTACAGAAAGGGTAGGTGGGGAAATGCGGAAATCTCAGCTTTTTTCTCCTTACCATGTTATGAAAGATGTTGACAAACATTTGGAAAAAAGTGAGAGATGGCAGGAGCGGATTAGGAACTGGTGGCAGCAGAAAGACTCGGGGAAACTGTCAGCCTCTCTGTCCTCACATCTGTGCTTATGTATTGAGGGAAGCTGTGCATCTCTTCTAGTTTTGGGGGGGGGGTGTTAAAAAGATATTTTCTGCACTATTCAAATAGAGACTAGGGGGAGCATACCTGTTTTATTTTTTTTTTTAAGTGAATAGGGATAACAGCATCTTTGTGCTTCTGGTGACTAAAATGACAGGGTTGGCACCAGGTTTCTTCTCTCAATAAGAGCCTTTAGGCTCGTCTACGACAGGACTCTCCACAGAGGTTATTTTTACCTGGCATGGCTGTGGTCTTACTGATACTACTCTTCTCGATGGCTGAAATAACTTCCCCCGTGGGCGTCTCCGGCAGAATGAAAGCTGGGTCAAGGTGGAGAGGTGAAAAGAACCGTGAGTAGCCAGATTAATTTACCGTTGGTTCATTTGTTTCTTTCTTCTTCGAGATGTGGAGGGATGCATCTCGTCTGATCTGCTTAAGTGCATAGCGTTTCAAGAGGTTGTTTTAGGATGTAAAAAGGAATTTTATGCATTAAATATGCATGCAAAATAAATGGGCTCTACCTGCTAAGTCTATACAGTGGCAGTGTTATTCTGGTTCTCATTAAAAGGAGTTTTGTTTGGCTTTTCTTTTTTTTTTCCTCTTAACTCTTACAGTTTCCAGTACTTGGGAAGACTTTGAGTGGTAGGTTCTGAGGATGTACATTATAATTTCTGTTCTATCTAAACTGTGAAGATGTTGAAAGAATTTGTGTGGATATTAAAACACTAGTTATGTAAATCTAATAATTAAAATGGATATATATAAGTACTTTGGTCTGAGGGTAATAAGAAAGGAAACTTAGAAATTGAAAACATTATAAGAATTTTGTTTTAATGACTAAGAGTTAATGCTTTATAATTGGGTTTGGTAAATATCTTACAGTCCAGGATCAACTTACTGATTCTCTCCTTTATTTGACTATAAAATCTGTTTCTGTGTTTATACATTTTTTAAGTACTATTTTATGCTGTAGGTATAAAGCCGTTTCTGGTGGTAAAAGGAAAAAATGGATTTGATGTTTACCTCTGCACTATTGATTCCATGCAGCCAATATCTTTTCTTTTATTTTTTTAATTGGATATTTTCTTTACTTAAATTTCAAATGTAATCCCCTTTCCTGGTTTCCCCTGGAGAAAACACCTATCCTATCCCCCTACCCCCTGCTTCTATGAGGGTGTTCCCCAACCCACCTACACACTCCCACCTCACTACCCTGGCATTCCTCTACACTGGGGCATCGAGCTTTCACAGGATCAAAACTACAGATGCCTGACAAAGCCATCCTCTGCTACATATGCAGCTAGAGCCATTGGTCCTTCTATGTGTACATTTTGGTTGGTAGTTTAGTCCCTGTGAGCTCTGGGGGTCTGGTTGGTCAATATTGTTGTTCTTTCTATGGAGTTGCAAACATTTTATTATCTAATATGGTACCACAGGATATTGTGTGTGTGCATGTGTATGTGTGTGTTTGTGTGTGTGTGCATGTGCGTACATGTGTGTGTATGTGTGTTTGCATGCACATATATGAGCAAACAGATTTACCTACAAACACTTGTATGTATAAGCACTTTTACACCAAGTATTGAAGGATAGCCTCAAAGACACTATTTTTATATCTATCTCAAAAAGGAGATAGAGAAATGGATCCAAGAATTCATGTAGAGACAGGAATGCTGCTTTTGAATATGAATGATCAAAAGATGTATGCCAGTCATCAACTTTTTAAATTGATGCTTCTGCAGAATCCTAGAAGCCTGGAAGATAATTGTTCATATTACAATGTTTATTTTAATTGTGCTTGCCCATGATGAGTTCTGTGCTACTGACTTGACTGGAAGGTAGAAAGCCATGGAGGACAAACCAATGGGAACTCTTATGCAAGACAAGCTAGAGACAATCTCAAAACAGTTTGCAGTGTTTCCATCTAAGGTTTTCATTCTTTTTCTTTTGATTTCTTTTTTTAGAAAAAGGCAGAGATATAGGTCATACATTTATGTCATCAGAGAATATGAAAGGTTTTTTTCATACTGAGCAGTTCTTTTCTTGACACATATGTGGTCTCAGTATCTCCAGTATAAAGTTATAAGCTTATTATCCATTGAAGTAGAACAGGAGAGTCATTTCTCTCCAAACTCCAGAATTCTTAAGAGTTATTCTACACCTAAACTTTAAATTCCAAACATGTCAGACCATAGGATTGACAGTATTACCTATTTAGCTATATTGTTCATAATAGTGTCAAATAGTTCATGATGTGTTTTGAAATCCATGGTACCTAATGTAGACAAGACCATTTGTACTTGAAAATGAGGAAGTTGATTGTATTCTTCACTCTTCTTCCTGCAATAACCAAATACTGGCAGCTAGAAACTTAAGGGAGATGGATTTAACTCATCTGCTGATTTAGGGTGATATATTCATTAAAGTGGGAAAAGCTTGAAAGTATCCATGATAGTAGAATCATAAGGCACTTGGTCACACTAGTGCTGAAGACAGGAAGCAGAAAACAGTAAATTCTGGTGTTCAGCTACTCCTCATTTTAGTGTATCACTCCAGCCAGTAGAGGAAAATGGTAGCCACACTCACACAGAGTATCACCCTCCCAAGCATGTGCAAAAGTGATTTCAGGTCAGTCATCTTGACAATGAAGATCAACATCACACTGACACCCTGAGAGACATGACTTGCTCAAGAATGTTTACCTTGCACCAAGGCTCAGGCACAGCTCTATTGTCATAGCTTACACAAAGCTTTATCATTGCACAAATTTCCCCCAATGAGCAATTGACCCACGAAGACCTACACTATAGCTACTCTATCATCTCTGGGACCATGATTAACATTATCATGTGAACCTGTTCTGGGATATTCAAATGGAACCTCTCAAGGAATGCAATTCTAAAGACATCTTTCTAATTGATCCAATATAAATGTCTCACACAAGAGACAAACATTGAAAAATACCAACAAATCTCAAACTATTTTTGGGAAATATAGCAAAAAGTATTAAGGTGGGTGAGTAATATGGAGAAAAACATAATCAAGCAATTATTCTTACTCTAGACATTTAATTTTATGGTCATAAATTATTTAATTTTATGGAGGTAAATAAGGTATAAAATGTCCAGAAAATGTGGTTGGTAGTTTCTAAGACAAAGGTAACAATAGAATCTCTTACTACTGCATTCTAACTGATCCGCCAAGAAACAGCAATTGAGAAATCAAAGATGCCCATGAGCAGAAGAGGACAGGCAAGGAAAGCTGAAGAATTCTTGAAATCTTTCCCATATAAAAGAATCCTTCTAGACACAAATCACTGGATACCAATCATTTATCTTTTATACACATTACTGAATATGATATTAACTTCGATCTAATGTAACTGTACAGTGGTATTCAAAAGAATATTCATTACAACAAAAACATTTTGAGTATAAAATACAGAAACTCAAATAGCAATAATTGATTTTGAGGAGCTTAATTTTCAAAACAAAAGTGAGCCTTAAAAAAGCAGGGGGTTGGGGGAGGGAACAGGATTTTTTTTTTCTTTTTCTTTCTTTTCCTTCAGAGGAAACCGGAAAAGGAAATATCATTTGACATGTAAATACAGAAAATATCCAAGAAAAAAAATAGTGGCATGAAAGCCAGTCTGTACTACAAAACCCAAAAATCGTGAAACCCATTGCTGATATAGTTGAGGTCTCTCTGCGGGTAACCATCCTTGCAGTGAGCTCACGACTGCATGGGCAGAAGACACTTTTGTAGCCTCCTTCCCTAACCTGATCCTTTCTGTTCCCTCATCTGCAATATTCCCTGAGCCTTGGGAACTTGGGCATGGGAATGCCTCCATTACAAATGAGCACTCCACTCTCACTTATTCTCTGAAGCTTTACCAGCTGTGAGCCTCCAGGTTAACCAGGTCCTTTACCCAAAGAAGACTTATGGTACAGGACTGAGAGCTGCACTGATGCATGACTCTATCTTTGAAGTGTTTAGAAAGCAGTTTGGTGCTATGTTGACTTATCAAAGTCATGTTAGTAGGGCTTTCTACTAGGGCCTATGACAAGCTGAGCTATGTCATTGGTTAGTAGTGTTTTCTATACAGTAACACACACTTGATAGTACAGTACTTTACCTGGGAAGTGATAGCAAGAGGATCAGGTGTTCGGGAGCCTTAGATACAGCACTGATTGAAGTCAGCCTGGGCTATGTGAGACCCCAATTCAAAATTTAAAAAAAATAGAAAATAAGAAAGAAAGAAAGAAAGAAAGAAAGAAAGAAAGAAAGAAAGAAAGAGATGAAGAAAGGAAGGAAGGAAGAAAAAGAGGAAAAACTCATTAGATTGTAAAAATAAAAAGCTTAAAATATAATAAATGATAAAAAGGTAGACTTATGTGCATATGATATTATACAATGAGAAATCATAAATCTCTCCTCAGTTTAAAAATAACAGCACCAAGTTTTCTCAGTCTACTAATTATGCTTGTAGCCTAACTTTATGCCATGTATTTAATCACATGTTTAGTTCATCACCAGAAAGCTCAAAAGGACTCTTGAAGTCCTTTTGGTTTTCTTTCACTATCTTTAATCAAGACCCTGGAAACTACATTCATTCAATGAATATTTATTGATTGAATAATGCACAAAGCAGAATACAGTTAAAATCACAGTTTTATCACTGAGGTTATGTAATATTATGTATTTAAAACTGTAACCTTAAGCTTTTCCATTAAAAAGAAGGTTTTTTATTTGCTATCCCCTAATTACACAATAAAAGAAGTAAACAGAAATATTATTTATAAACATATATTTGAACATTTAGAACATTAAAATATCACTGTATTGAAGCAACGTGTAGGTCATTGAAACACCAAAACACAATCCAAAGTATTCCTGAGAGAAACACAAAATCAATAAGCAGTAATTTCACAGTACATTAAAATGTTTCATTTCTATTTATACAATATGACTATCTTTACCTTTATTCAGTCTTAAAGTAAATAACTCTCCAAAGCAAATTTTATAATAAAATGCATAATATAAAAATGCAAAAAATTAAACAATAGTAAAAATAATGACTTAATTATAAAACAGTTAATGTAATTGAAAAACTATGATATTTTCTAAATAAAAGTTACAGAAAGCAGGGAAAATTACAGGCATTTTATGAATTAGGGAAATGACTAAAACCTACTAAGTAATATTTGTTAAATAAAAAACGGAGCAGAGCAGAAAACCTGAAGAAATTTATCACCTGAGAGAAGCAAAGTATACAGAAATAGTACAGATTTCAATATGGGTCACTATTTATATTTCAGGTTCCAATCAAATGAACCTCATCAAAATACATGTCATAAACATGCATCATTTTTTCCAAAGTTCATATAAATAAAATTTCATTATATTGTGGGAAAATACAGGCTTCTGGTATATTTTCAGGAACATAACAGGTCTCTAGCTTTCTAGACACCATTCCCTCACTCTTTCTCAGATGGATGTATGAATAATATAAGACCCAGAGGAACCAGCACATGGGAGTAGAGTGCGCAGAGAACCACAGCCAGAAGTTATGTGGACAGAGAGTCTAAATTGGAGTCTCAATTGAGTTCCTTCCCTCACAGAGATCAGAGCATCCTGTGAAGGAAGGGAAGGAAAGACTGTAAGAGTCAGTGGGGGATGGAGACCATCAGGAAAACATGGCCCACCGAATCAACTAAGCAAAGTTCATACGGGCTCACAGAGGCTGAAGAGTCAAAACTGGGCCTACATGGGTCTGTACCAGATCTTCTACTATATGTATGGTTGTTAGCTTGGTGTTTCTGTGGGACCCTTTATAGTAGTACTTTCTCAAATCTGCCAGCGATATAAATAATGACACAGAGGTTTTTAATATTTTAAAACTTAGACCTTTTAGCTAGGGCAGCTTTCTCGCCTAACTCAACTAATCCTGGCACTATGTCCTGCCGTGTGGCTAGCTCTACCTCTCTGCTCTGCTCTGCTCTGCTCTACCTCTCTGCTCTACCTCTCTGCTCTACCTCTCTGCTCTGCTCTGCTCTGCTCTGCTCTGCTCTGCTCTACCTCTCTGCTCTACCTCTCTGCTCTACCTCTCTGCTCTGCTCTGCTCTGCTCTGCTCTGCTCTGCTCTGGTCCATTCATATCCATGTCCCTCACAAATCTCCAGAGTCTTATTTCTTCTCCCATCATCCTTCTTTCTAGAAAGTTCTGCTCTCTGTTTCATGCCCATGCTCTGTTTCATTGGCCATCAGCTCTTTATTCCAGCCCATCAGATACAATCATAGACTGTCTCCGGGATAGTAAGGATGAATGTTTACAAAATATAAGGCTGGTGACAGGCTATAGCAATAACACCAAGATCCTGCCAGCATTTAGCTCTTTGCCAGGTATGGAATTAACCACTGAATATACCAAGTGTACCCCAACAACTCCCAACAGTAGGAATAGGTATGTTTCTGACTCTTGGTGCTCTTGGGACTCTCTTCCTCCTGTTGCCTTATACAGCTTCAGTGTTAGGGGTTTTTCTGTCTTATTTTATCCTACTTTGTCATGTTTGGGTGTAATCTCTTGGAGGCCTGATGTTTTCTGAAGAAAACAGAAGGGTTTGAATCTGGAAGAGAAGGGAGGTGGTGGGGACCTGGGAAGGGTAGAGAGGGAAGAAACTATGATTGAAATGTATTTTAATATAATATAATATATATATATATATATATCCACATGCTCTGCTGTTATGTAATTATCAGACTATCAGATATATGTTGTTGATTCTGGTTCTTCTCCCTATAAATTTACAGGTGAAAATGTAAAACTTTATAGAAATGAAAAAAATTAAAAAAGAAGAATTAATAAAGAAAAAAATTAGACTTGGATCAATATATTAAAACTTTAATCAGAAGTTTTCTAGCACCTTTTAATAAGTAATGTAAATATTAACATTAGTTTTGCTCCAAAGTTTGAAAAAAAAGGGACTCAAAAGAGAACTCAGCATACCCTGTCCCTTCTGAGAAACCAGATTCAATTCCCAGCACCTTGTAACTCCTGATCCAAGAGGATCTGATGCCTCTGGCTTCCAAGGGCACTGACACTTGTGTGCACATACTTGCATACACACAAACACACAAACACATGTACACACACACACACGCACACAGAGGCACACACACAAATGGGGAGACAGATATAGATTGATAATAAATGACAGAGTGGTATAGCTGGATCTTGAGGTAGATCAATTCCCATCCTCATGTGGAACCATCACTCTGATTGTCTTCGGGCCTATTATACTTTCTACTCCCATGAGCAATGTATGAGTGTCCCTTTTACTCCACAAAGTCTCCCCTTTTAATCCAGTGAAAATACATTCTTGTACATTTGATCAAATAGCGAAACTTGTATAAGACCAGGTATTGGTAAAACATAAAGTAGAGAGTTCTCCTATGAGTGAAGAACAGAATCCAAGGCATTACAATACTCTTAAGTACAGTGCAATGCAGTTACTTAAGGAATATGAGAAATGAATCTGATTTTACATTGAGAAGCCCCAGGAGTGGAATATCTCTCCCAGGGAACCACCATGTGCTTCCATGAAAATAAAAACAGAAACAATTGACATAGAACACATCTGTTGCTACTCCTTTTTTAAAGCCTATCTTTCTTTCTGCAATCATCTGATAATCCTTCAGCAAAGAAAAGATAGGGATCCCATGTATTTACTTTATCAATGGTCATAAAAACACAGTATTATCTTTATAGCATGATAGTTTTTAAATAGGCAGTAATCTATAGTAAAATTTCAAAGCACAATATAGTATTTCATGTTCACAACCTTCTGCAGTGTGATACTTTGGGAAGTGTTATTTTTTTCTATCACATATTCTTTGTAAGTATACAGAGTTGAAATAAAAGATGACAATTTCAGTTGGGCAATGGATTTCAAAATGTGTTGCACTTAAAATGAAACCATTTGACACTTATTAATCAATATAATGTATGAAAAACATCAAAAACTCCATTTTACTCTCTAATGCATCAAATCCCCTTAACTAATCATAAACAGACAAGATAGCATGGATATAAGCTAGCTTCACAAGACTCAAGTTCTCAGTTCAGTGGTAGAAAAGGAGAAACTAAGTCAGAAAATTATCCACATATTCCATGCCAACAAATACACAACAATAATATAGAAGCTAAAATTTCAATAGCATAGTAAATACATGGACTACAAACTATGAAATTGTTGCTCTGGAACCTTTGCTATGTACAGTAGCTGAACGGACTTGTACTTCCTTCATCCCTTCCCAAACTGCCGGCTTCTCAGTGTTTGGAAAGCGAGGCTTAACTTCCAGAATATGAGTGCCTTCAGCAAATCAATGTATCTATTCTCAACAAATAAAATCAATTTTGTTTCATTCCACTTCTCTAGTTTTCTGTGATTTTGGTGTGAGGATGAATTGACAGATACCAGATCATCAATAAACACTTTGCTGCCCGTGAAGGCTGATGCTTCGCTTTGGCACCTGTGCATTTTCTTTGGTGTGCTGGATATAGTTCTGTTAGTATCTGCACCATATGCAGAATGGACAGGAGTTATAGAAGACCTCTGCCACAGAGGTCAACAACATAAAGCTCTAGCAATGAGGGAAGAGGAAATTCCTTGATCACAAACATTCCAATTCCTTTAGCTTCGAATCCAAGGTCCAGTAGAAAAGCGCCCAGCTGTTCTGTAGGTGCTTAAGAAAACAGCTGAAGTCAGCTGTCACACACACGAATAGAAAAGCAATTTCCCAGGTAATCCACTCTCAAAGCACACACACTTAAAGGTTCAAACTCTGCAGACACAGGGCCTCAACCAGCAAAAAACGACAACTTTGATTCTATTTTTGATAAAAAAAAAATAGCCTTTAAATGTGCACAAGTGTTATGAAAAGGTGAAAAACCTAATGGGTCCCACAGTACGAAGGCCTGAAGCACTGTATACAGTAAATATGGTATTTTGCTGGCATAATGATAAGTTATTCCAGAATGTTGTTTTGAATTATCGTCTTTATGATGATTTCAAATCTAACTTCTAAACTGATGAGTTTGTGCAGCCATTCGAGGAGAGTGAATGGGACTCTGTACAATGCTTTTATGTTTTGCTCTCCTTGTACATTTGTGAGCCAACAAGTTGGACAATGTAGTTCGTGTGAGTTGGCTACTATTTTCCAAATGATTTTGATTCTAAAGTCTGAAATTTGAGTTTATAGACATTTTCCATCTGATAGAGTAACTATATACCTAGGAATTCAAGTTTTTGAGAACTTAATATTTTAAAAACCAGTTCTAACTTTGCTGTTCTCTGGTACTTAGAAATTCCCTATTATAAGCCATTTGAAATAGTTTCAGGCTATAGGAGTAGTAAAAAATTTTATATGCAAGCATTCAGTTAGTTTTGGACAGTGCGATGAAAGAGAATAGCAAGCCTCGGGAAGGTGTTGACTCTGTCACCACTATAATTTGCCCAAAATCACTGCCAAAGTAGCTGTATTTATTCCCTTGAGTCTGTTTAACACCCTCGCCATTAAAACTTTTGTGCTCCATGTCAGCTTAGTACCATTTAACTAATGTAAGATAATGCTAAGCAGGCTCAAATGTAGGATAGTTTTGACTCACCCTTAGTTTTGCTATGAGGAAAAGATGTCATGAAATTATTTACACTAAAATGTCTAAGCTTCCTAAAACAGTTTTTTGCAACACAATTAAATATGTGAAACACAGGAATGAGTGGAGTGTTCTTCAATCATCCTAAAACGATGTGATTAAGAAACGGATTTGGAGAGAGCTAGTAATAATCAGACATTGTGGTGGCCCCTTAGCCTAAAACCTGCAATGGAATAGGTCATCAGAGCAGCTTTGTATTTTTGAATAAAGTCAGTGGCCAGGATAGCCAAGAACATCACAAAAGTATTGTTTGCGGCCAAAGAAATACCTGTGGTAAATGGAGGCCTCATGAAAATCATCAAAGTCACTTCCCCATGCAAAGTATTTCCAAGTAGAGAGACTGACACTAGTCTAACCTTAAACATAACTCAAGAGTTATGAAACCTCCATTAATTTTCAAAACCACTTTTTCAGTGGAAGCCATAGAAGCTTCCATGGCACAGAAATGCCAAAGCCTATATGCAACCTTTCTGTGTACTGCGAGACCACCTTGATTCCTCTCTCCTCCTGCACAAGGCATGAAGATTTACAATATTGTAAAGGTTTGACACAAAAATGTTCCAATGCTTGTGACTCTTCCGTGGTAGTTATGAATTCTACACTTGGTTCTGAGACTAAACTTAACATTTACTTTCTTTTCTAAAATACTTATGTATTTATTGCAAGCACATTTTTGTAGATTTTTACCCACAAGAAGATAACTACTCCAGTTATCATTTGGGACCCAGACCAGACCAGCATTCAAGGAAGACTATAACTGAAATATTACAAGGAAAGAATATTGATATCTGTCTATTATGACCTTTAAATAAAGGAAGGTGTGACAATATTCTTGGATAATTATCTTTAACTAAACAGACAATTTGTCCTATGTTATAAAAGCTATGTAATGCAAACCCAACAAGTCCAATGTTATTTATGTTTATTTTCCATAGTCATATATATATGTGTATATATATGTATATATATATGTGTGTGTGTATATCATAAAGTGCTATGATAAATTTTGAGAAAGATAATTATTTTTGTTTCTTGAGAATTAGGCTTTTCAAACTGAATGTAAAATCAGTTTGTAACAATTAAAATATATGTAACAATTAAAATAAATCAGAATATTTTTGGTAAGAATAGGTTAGTATATGTGTATGAATAAGCAAAGCATGTCTTCTATGTGCAGATGTACATAACATGTTTATATAACTGCTGAGAATTATTTCTACCTGAAAAGTACTTTAAACAGACAAACTCACAAAGACCTCATAAAGACCAGAGTTAAACTTTGACACAAAACCAGAGAAATTTCCATGCTCTATCTTTGCCAAAAATTCATTTTATTTTATTGCTATGTAATATATTCTCAATTCATGTGCTAAGTGCCTTTGAAGGTACCTTGGTTTTCCCTGGGATTGCACCTGTATTTTACACCAAGTCCTTTCCCTGACATTGATCATTAGAGAGTGCGTCAGTGACCTTGTCATTGCCAGCTCCATGCTTAGGTTTACAAGAGTATGTACATGTGAGCAAATATCAAAGACATGTTCTTCTAGGAACTTGATTAAAAATCTTCAATCTTTAAGGGATCATTCCCTTTCTCTTTGCCATCTGAAATCATGTATAATTTACCCAGAAGTCCCAAAATACTCAATTTTCTCCTCTTTTATTAATTTGATGAGCAGAGATGCAGATACAATCATAGATTGTGTCTGGATATTGATGGCAATGAATGTCATTAACAGTTCAAAACCGAGAAACCTAAATAGCAATTCATACAGTTTTAGCTAAGTCCATCAAATTCGTACTAAGATGCAATATAGCATCTCAAAGTGAAAACTGGTTCTTAGCAAATAAGGAATCACTTGACTAGATAGACAAATGTGTCACAAACACCAGGCTTGGTAAATTGTTATTAGTACTTCTCATATGTTCAGTCTGGAGTGTATATGTACGTGTGTGTGTGTGTGTGTGTGTGTGTGTGTGTGTGTGTGTGTGTGTG
>JADRCD010161997.1:0-10036 GCA_019843815.1 Montemys delectorum
TGATTATTTGATAAACTACAGACCCTTCCTCCTGGCACGCTGTGCAGTGTGTAGACTGTCTCCACCAGCAATATGGGAGGCACGTGGATCACAACAGCACCCACAGTATCCTATCACTCGCAACATTTCCAAGTGATGGAAAGAGAGTTTGTGCTTTGACAGAGTCTCCTTTAGAAATCCAAATGTTTAAACAGGGACAATACTGATGCTTTTCATTGGGGTCATTGTGTGATGCTTCATGAGATGTGAGCCTATTTGCATAACAGGGGTGATCTTGCAAGACAAAATAAAGAAGCTGAGCATTCTTTCTTGGGTTTTCGTCCAGTCTGTCTTTGGACATTCGTACAATGAGCCTTCTTCATGATCTTCTACTGAATAAAAATATTCAGAAGGCAAAAACCTGAGATTTGGCCAAATTGTTCTGACTTTAGTTCATGAACCTTAAGAGGTGGAACAATCCACAGTGAAATACAGCAGATGTCCCACAAGTTTTCTGCTTAGGAAACTGCCTGGAACTTTAGACTACAGAGGAGAGTGTTAGGGACCTAAGAGAAATGCAATTCTTCAGGTGGTAAATTGTTTTATGATACATGATATTTGCATCTTCTAGTTTTATTACTAATCCTTATTTCTAGTAAGTATGCTGAACAACATGAAAAGAAATGAGGTCTGAGGAAAAATAACTGCTTTTTGGCTACAGAAACCCCATCTACTTACCTGAAGAGCAGAGATTGAAATTACTGATTAGGAAGTAGGGCAATAGCTCAGTCAGTAGTGCCACCACAAAAGCAGGAAGACTTGAGTTCAGGTCCCTGGCACCCACACAAAAGCCAGAAGTGGCAGTGTACTGAGTAATCACAGGGAGCCACCACTCTAACCAAATCAATGAACTACACGTTCAGTGAGTGATCTTATCTCTAAATAAATAGATAAGGAAAGAAAGAAAGAAGGAAAGAGAGAAAGAGAGAAAGAGAAAAAGAGAGGAGGCACTTGATATCAACCTTTGGTCTCCATATACACCTAAATGCATGCATATTGACCATGCATGCATGTGTATGTACATGTAACCAGTCAATCAAGTACATGCACTGCACAGTGCATACACATATACAAAATGGTCAGGAGAAGTAGTGAGGTAGTACTTCATGCTCTTGCCATCTGGGATTCGCTGGAACATGTCTCTTTGAGAGTCATCTTGCACTGATACAGGCAGGCTCAGTTGAGGATGAAATGGCTTGCAGTTTTCCAAGTTTACAACTGGGCAAATAAGAGGTGGAGTCGCTGGGAACCATTTCGAATTTGAGTCTTTCTAAGGGATGGTGCTATATAGCGTGATCCTCTCTGGAGATGCTAAAAAGGGGTAGCAAGACGTAGCTGCTAGTCATTGCCACTATCATACTGGGGAGCCATGTGTACTGCTCCGTACTATGTTGCTCGTCCAGGATGTGCAGTGGGTCAAGTATGTTACAGGTATTTTCAATTTACAATAGTTCGAACTTATCAAAAGTATATCTAGCTTAAGTTCATTGTAAGTCAAGGAATGCCTACACCTCCTTTCCTGATGCCTCAGTTTCCCCTTCCTGACAAAAGCCTGTGGGGGGAGGTCTTTCTCTGCATCTGCCACTTTGTAACTAAACAATCAATAGAGGAAAGGCACTGAAGCCTCTGAAGCCACACAAGGCAGAATGACTTTGATTTCAGTGACTGGGAGATACATCTTTGAATGCACTGCCTCTTGAGTGGTCAGCAGGCAAAAAGGAACACATCAGAAGATCTTCAAAGGCGGTGGGGTGCATGGGGAGAACAGGGAGCCCGAATCTGAGTGAAGGATTCAGAGAACAGCAGGCTGGGCTATAGCCGCTGCCAAGCAATGGCAGCCTGGGGGCTCTGCACACCTCCCAGCCTTGAAGTCAGCCTGGCGTTTTGTTCTATAAAGCATCTGCTTCAGCAGATAAAATGATTTTTGACCTGGAGACCTGCACTGACAATGTTGTAGACAAACCCCAAGCAGAACAGCTCTGCCTCTCTCTGGGCTCATGAACTGGACACAGGTGATGTTCCATTGCTGTGCAACACCAGGAGCTTTACATGGGATGAATACGACTGAAGTAAACCCTGGAACAGCTCCGGGCCAACTCCCCCCTGTAGCCTTTCCTGATGTGTTATTTTGTTCACTCTCAGCATACACTGACAGGTGTCAGGTAGGACTGTTGTCAGGCTGTAGGGTTGGGTGAGAACTCCAGCTCACGTACCCCTCTGGTATTCCATAGCAGGTTCCTGAACAGACAGATTAAAAGATGGCTGAAACACCTTTTAGCAAGCTAAAATAAATCACATGCCAATCCAATGTTCAGCATAGGCTCTGAGTGTGCTTACAGATCATGCATGGAACAGGCGCTGAGCAATAAACAGTAGATGTAATTAGATCGTGGTCCCAGAATCTTGATGAGAAGGATGTCCTGAGAAGTCTCGAATCCTGGAGGTCCCTCTGCTAGGCAGATGCGTTGAAGTCACGCAGCATTCTTTACATCCCAGTGCTGATTCCCGAATGAGACGTGGGGTTTCCTCACCGTCTCTCAGAAGCCTGTCCATCAATAACTCTGAACTATAGGATCATCTCTTTTGCTAACACATATGAACCCCTACATCTCTTTGCCTGTGCATGGCAGTGGGCTGGTATCAAGACAAGCCCTGTTTTCACAGAGGAATCAAGCCTATGTGTCTTCTACAAATGAAGCCAAATGACACAGTTAAGTCCGTTGTACTATAGAGACACTGAGTACAGCATTGGATTTTGTGCCAAATCAGGGTACCTCTCAGTCTCCTCCAACTGCCCCCCTCACAGCACAGCCACCCATCTAAGGAACTACTTGCCACACCCTCTCCTGTGTCATCACCATCCTCTTCCACACCTCAGTTGTTTGTCCTATGCTTTTCATATTTGTCGTATACTTTTCTTGGGGCTGTCCTAGATCCCACACCTTCAAAGAACATCTCACAGCTTCTAGTCTCTGGGGTCTGGATATCTCTAGGGAATCATGTTGGTGCTTGTAGACACAAGGAGAATGCTACAAATATTTAGTGAAGCAGGTTAAAACTAGATGAGACAAGATTAAATGTGTACATTGTGCATCTCTCCTTCCTTGACCCTCTTACCCAGGGCTGTAGCTGCGTTAAGCAGTAGCGGGACACAGATTGTTTTCTTGGTGAAGTAAAAGGGTATTATAAAACAGATTATTTTCCTCCCTGCTGTCAAAAACATATATTTAAAGTCATCAGTTGGAAGCCATCAGAAGCTGAGCTGAGAAGTGTGGCTAAGAAGTCTTAAGAAAATGCTATTAGCGATGACCTCTTATTCAAAGGAGATGTTGTGACTGCATGTTGGCTATATTCACTGCTGCTCTGGAAGAAGTCTGCTTTCATGACTGCCATTCCCTGACTAGTGATCGTTCTGCTTTGAGTGGGCCATGAAGTAAATATCAAGACACAATTTAACCGGGAACCGGGAGAGCAAATACTCACAAGTTTGGGGGCTCTGGGCCATAAAAAATACAGACGTTTACCTTGAATGTGGATTTACAACATCAAGATTTTGTGCCAAACGAAGCTTGAAATGGATCATCTGAAGTACAGCATCCAAGTGGTAAAAAAAAAAAAATAGTCCTAAAAACTTTACCTTTGTGTTAACAGGAAGTTTCAAAGGAAGTGTGCTCTGTGCCGCCTTTACAACACCATAGTGTTTCCGAGTTGGAAAGGACCTTTGGAGTCTCTAAGGGGAGCTTCCTCCATATGCAAAGATTCTTTTGGAGAATTAGCCCCAAGCCAACTTTGACACGTACCTCTCTGCCAAAGGAAGGCCTGCTCTGATTGCTAGGCAGCCGGAGCTGATATGAGTCTTGCAAACACGGTACCCAAATGACCCACCTCCCTAGAGGGATCAGCGGTGGCACGTTCAATGTGTTGCATTTTCTCTGATTTAGAACCATCTTCTTATTTTTCCAGCCAGCTACATTCATTGTTATGTTGACCTATTAAGGTGATTACAGAAAGTGTTGGTGGCCTAGCAGATCTCATTTCATCATGGCCAGCCTCCTGCAATTGCAAGCCTCAGAATGTGTCATAAATCCAATAGGCTGACCATCTCCAGGATCCCAGCGAAGACGCTTCAGCTTTTCTTGTTTCCACTTAGGCCAGGGTTATGGGTAGTAATAAACTCAGCAGTCAAGGCCAGAAATGAGATAATAGTGGGGAATGAGGAAAAATGAGTGGAGAAGGAAAAGCCAAGCCAGAAAAATGCCCAGCTCTCCTTGCTTTGCTGAGTGTTCAAATTCATTAGCAAGCTCAATTATTCAATTCCCCCATTTTAATCTCTAATTAAACACTGCCGCAGACACTGTATCTATGGAGAGTTGAATTGAAGTGGCCTCTTTTTAATAATTGTGAACCTCTGATCTCTGTACTGTTAACCCAGGGGGAGGGGGAGGAAAACTTATTATAAAACAAGAGAAGACAACGAGTAACTGTGAGTACCAAAAACTTCGTGCGAAGTAGTAATTGCAGAACGACATTATTTCCCCTCCAAATATAGCAAAGATAAGTATACAGCTTCCAGCACTTTTCTATAATAATTTCTTAAATCAAAAGCATATTTGCTGACAAGAGAGTGCCTTAACACAGCCATTCCTTTTGTAATAATTAGACAAAGCAGAAAACAACGGGCCTGGCCTATACAATATGTTGCCAAGCAATGATACTTTCTGCTTTTCTTATTTCACAAGGTCCTAAGGCCCTGGGCTTCCTTGAAAAAAGGAATATATTGTTTGGATGAAGTAATGAGATATATATAGCCAAAGACATAGGAAGGTAGCATTTTGCTAACTGACTTGTTTTTTATTTAAAGAAAGACCTTCCTGATGAGGGCACATTCACAGAACCTTGGCAGGGGTGGGATTGATATACAGGTAAGAGGGGACAACAGAATATATATGATGCATGATATACCTTCCATGACCACAGCCATGGACAAATATAAGAAGGAAGCTGAGCCCTCACATCCTAGCCTCTTCTTAGCAGACTGTCTGGTAGCTGTTGGCTCTGCTGCTCATCATCTCAATAGGCTGTGGACCCACTAGGTCCTCTGAACCCATGGGAATCAACATCTACGCCCACAGAAAGTTGTAGACCAATGTTTGTGAACAGTTTGCTATACCAGGAAGGCCTAATTATGATGGCATTTGTTTGCATCTCATCCCCAAAGTTCTTAAGTGAATTACAAGGGGATGTATGTTTTTAATTTTTGAGATTATAATTATAACATTTCTCCCTTCCCTTTCCTCCCTCCAAATCCTCTCATATTGCCCCTCTACTTCAAACTCATGACCTATTTATACACTAACTGCTATTGTAGGCATATATGTATATACATATATATTCCAAAATACAGTATTTTAAGTCACAAAAATATACACTTTATACATATACACATACAAATGTATGTGCATTTGAATTTCAAATATCTAAATTAATTCAAAAAATAATCAGACTCAGTAAAAGCCAAAAATTATAAACAATGGGAATTGCTCTATAATATACACAAGAATATCTGGCCAAGAACAAGGTCTCTTTTACAGATTACCCATACTCCTTCCCTACAGTTTGTGGATTTTTGTCTGTGCAAAAGCTGGGACCCCTACCCAGGCCAGCTGATGCTCACATGAGACCAAAGCCCCGTGTATGTTCCAGGGGATTGACATTATTGGAGTGATACTCTGAGGGTCTTCAGGATTCAGGGTGATGCTCAGAGGAATCAGCCAGAAACTACATTGACTGTTGGGATATTCCAGTGTGGCTGTCCCCAAAGCCATCAAATGAATATTGATATCATTTTTATGGTATCATTTATGATATCAATTGTATGACGCCAATTTCAGGGAAACTCATTGGCCGGCCAGTTCCTATTTGAACATCGAAAAGCAGTTTTCGAAGTATCTGTCTTGAGTAATCTCGGAAGCACGGATTTGATTGGCTATATCAAGTACGGAAAAAAAGGTGTTCAGTTTCTGCTCTCGTGATGGGTATAGCCACGTAGAGGAGATGAATTACCATGCATCAACATTGTGTCAGCATTACATATGGTGGCTTAGACACCCAAGTTGTGACATAAGTAGAATAGTGCTATAACGTATCTGGAACTCTTCCCACAGGCTGGTGAGTTGAAGGTTTGGTTTTGAGATTATGATACTAGGCAGAGCCTTCGGGAGGAGGAGCTGGGGAGGAAGTTAGGCTATTGGCAGTCCCCTCTTAGTAAGGGAGACCTCAGCTTCTTTCTTTCAGCTTCTTTCTCTCTGCTCCTTTGCTTTCTGCTATAATTACAAGCAGCTTTGCTTTCCTCCTTGCTCCCTGCTATGGTGTGCTACCTTGCTATGGTCCCAAACTGACAAGGTCAAGTAATCACAGCTGAAGTATCTGATTCAAATCACTGATGGGGTAGCAAGAGCCTCTGGCTCCTGTAAGAGTTTCCCAGAAGGACCACCATCATCATCCCATCAGCCTTTGCCCATGTTTCCTCTGGTCAATATCTTCCTTCCTTACTGATCGAACAGTCTGTGTGTGCTCCCTCTGGCTCTCTGCATTACCCTCCTGAGAGAATGGTCATGGATTTGCTGAGACTGTACAGAATTTTTTTTAGCCTACCAAGTTCCTGTCTCCTCTTAAAGTAGCCCTTGCTCCCCAAGGAAAAGGGCACAACTTCTTGCTGCAAGGATAAAGATGCTGTCTTGGTCAGCACTTCCCAGAAAAGGAAAAGGATAAGAGCTGAACCTAAAAGCAGCGGAAGCTTGAAACGTGTACCTGAGGGGCTGGTCAGTGCCACTATCCCAGGCCTAGCATTTGGTACCACATTTTGATCTTTACTGATACCCCACTTTAAGTCTCGTCTAGGGTCCCATCATTCGCCAATCTCCTACCAACTTGTGCATCTATCTCCCCATAGCTGAAAACCAAAAGATGGTTACTTGAACTAACTTGGAGCTGTTTTGAACGTATTGTTAAACAGGTGCTACGCTTTCCTTCAAAAGTGACCCCCTGGAAGAGCCCTCACAGCCTTGAATATATACAATCAATACCTTGCCTCAGCCATTGATACCTTGCCCATCCGTTAACTATCATTACAGGAAAGATTTCAACAAGATCACGGCACATTATACTTTAAAGTTTGACTTTAAAGGATGCCTGGGCTTTGCTGAAAGGCATTAGTAATGGAATTCTTTATCTCTGAGCTTAATTTATTCTGAGGAGAATAGGGCCATTATCTTAAATCTATTTTTTTTTTTTTTGAACAGAGAAAACAGGCCTCAGAAGTCCGGCATTTATAAAGAAATCATTGTTTAACTACCTTTTAGTTTAACCCTTTGAGGAAGGACAGGGAGAAGGAAGTTATTTATCAGAAAATAAATAGTATTCCTATTGAGCTGTTATTAATAAAGTATCCTTCCCTCCTTTCTCCTTTTCCCTTTTTGCTTCCTTTGCCCTCCCTTTTCTTATGCTTCTTGCTTCCATCTCTCAAATGAAGTTAAGAGAGTTTTTAATAGCTAGGAATTCCATTGAACCCATTTTCCTTGGTCATTGGTGATGAATGAGTCTAGGGTTTGGAGAATGCAGGGATCTAGGACAAAGAAAAGCCATTCCAATGTTCCGCTATCCACTGTCAGATGGATGCAAGCCCTGTGTGTGCTCAGCGACCATGAGCTTTCTGACTCAAAGAACAGATCATCTCTATGCAATAGAGCTGACCTGAGGAGTCAGAAACCTGCTGCATCTTTTACAGAGCACCAAAAGCCAAGTAACTAATTGCATGACTCATTGCTTCCACACAAGCTAACTGAAGAGCAGTGCTGCTGGTCTGGCAGGAGACCAGACCTCTGAGTAAGTCTTTAAGAAGATGCCTTAGCAGTGGGAGCTCCCCTAGCTCACCTCACTCCCACATTCTTGACTGTTTCTTTCTGAGAAGTAAAACTCAACTGTGAGGCCTCCAAGACTCAGGATTCCTTGTAAATAAAATGGTATGCTCAGCTGTTGTCAAACTTCTGGGCAGCTGCTACCCCTAGGCCTAGGCTAAAACAAGCTCCCTATTCATTGCTTTCACTAGATAGCACCTTTAAGTACAGCTGCTTCTGGAACCTGTCCTAGGATTTGTCTGGTCTGACAAATTGCATGACTCCTAGAGGCCGATCAGTGATCCAGCTCTGAGGAAGTCTTCTGCTGCATTGCTATATACAGCTTAAATGGAAAAGAAAAGTGAGCCCTATTATAATTCCAGGAACTGGAAGCTAATCAGAGCCTCACATCTGCCTTTCAGCTCCTTTCTGCCTCTGTCAAGTAGGATAGGTGACCCTTTTTGTAAATACCGTCGTTATCAAAGATTTTGTGTTTAATGGCTACTGGGTCATATTTTACAAGTGCAAATGACTTTGAGGTCCTCTATTCACTTCTTCTAAGTAATCTGCATGTCTACAAGAAGAGAAAGGCCATAAAGAAGCAAGCAGGTGCCTGTTCTGGTCAGCAGCTCCTGATATTCATTATCCCCAAGTCTGAGAGGCAATGGATCCCCAAATCCCACAGGTGGGGGTATATTTCCATATATTTCCATAGGTGGGGCACAGGCTCTCTCTCTTGATTCTGTTTTCAGTTTGGCTTGGTTTTTTTTTTGACAAGCCCACTCCATTCTGGAAGTTGCTTGTTTGTGGCTGGCTAACTGGCTTTCTACCTTCAGTGAGCCTTTGTCGGTTGCAGCCACATGGCCCTCTCTGACTTCATGAGATTGCCCTGAACCCTCCCTACCCTGTCAGTTACAGCTCCTCATCCTACAGCATTCCCACTGACCAGATAAGAAGTGTAAGAGAACAGCTGAAAAGGGGAAACAAAGTTGGAGCCTAACCACTGTAATCACCACCACGTACCTTGGAATTTACTGTGTGCTTTGAGTTATGTGCTATTCCTTTAAGTTGTGTATAAACTAGAAAGAACCAGGTTAGTCATAATTTTCAGTTTATGGCATATCATTACTTTCACGTTTATAAAAAAAAAATCCCTCCTTAATCTCTGGCTCTCATTTCCCTTCTTTATCCAATGGTAACATATTTAATATGTTGGACATCACCTTTGGATATACCAGTGTATCATCGATATATCATTGATATATGACACATGACATATAGGTATCATTTACCTGACTGTTTCAATTTACTAAAGTGATACTGTGCAATGATTTCCCTGTAAGAATTCTCAAGAAGTTCTTATGCTGTTAGACATTTACCCTAATCATTGTTTCTAATCACTGCATTCTCGGATTTTATTTATTCATTCTTTGATAGATCTCTAGGTGGCTTCAATCCTTCTCGTTGCTGTGGACCTGTGTAAAAATCCTAGCACCCATTCCACCCGAGGAGAGAGCTTTCTGTGTCCAAGTGCATTTCCACACACAGTTCTATTAAGCATTGCCTGATATACTGTAAAATAACCGACCTCTTTTTGTTCTCAACATTGGTTCCTAGTATTCCAGTCTCCCCATATGCTCACAAGCCTTAGGTGCTCCCCACTTTCCAATCCTCACTAACCTAATTGGCACAGAGCAGAGTTCAATGTCATTTTCATCACCTGCCTTGCTTATCACTGCCATCTGAACTCTTTATTCTCAACTGTCCCTATGACAGGAAGCAATGGCTTTAGGCACCGGGATCAGGCCATACACTCCCTGGGAATACCTGGATAAAAATAACCACGTGAATAAGGCAAGCCAGATGACCTGCAGACACACAGTGATTCCAGGGAGTCCACAGACCCAGCAGTCAGGGCCCACAGTGACATCCTGATCACCAGCCCCCAGGCCCCAGGCGCCCCGAGATGAAACTGCAAGGTGCTTCCAGGCCCAGCTGCACCGGGAGGTGCCCTGCACAGGAAGGTGCCCTGCACAGGGAGGTGCCCTGCACAGGGAGGTGCCCTGCACAGGGAGGTGCCCTGCACAGGGAGGTGCCCTGCA
>JADRCD010162001.1:0-11187 GCA_019843815.1 Montemys delectorum
GAAAGAAGGAAAGGTCACAGTGGCTATTTCTGGTGTGTAAAATATTCCATTAGTGTGATTATGTGGAAGGCATTAGCACAGCGCACTGCGGGAAGGAGTAATTTAATACAGAACATCTTTCTTTCAGCGTCAAAAGATGAGAATAACATATAAAGGCAGTGAAAGCACTGCTGACGTATTGTTTTATTCTCTCTGGGAGCTTTGCAAGTTGGCTGAGGAGCAAGCCAGAAGAGCAGTGAGCCAGTCTCCCATCAAATAGAGGACAGAGCAATATGATGCTACAATATCAGAACTCTGCTAGCCTATATAGCCTTGATACCAAGCCTGATGTTCTGACTCCCAAGATATTGCAGGCATACTGTTATGTGCACCCCTCTCCAGTCCTCTATTATTTAGGGCATCACCTTAGCATCTCTATCATGAGTCTTCCCTTAGGTTCTCCTTGTGAGTCCTCTTAGGCTCCCTATCCTGAAGAATTTTCTAAGTCCTCCATCCGGGGGCATCCCTCCATCCCTTAGGTCTATGATTCTGGGAGTATTTTAGGACAGCCATCCATAAAAACTTATCAGGCCCAGCAGCATGAAGCAATGTCCTTAATCATGGGATGTCTCTCAGGCCTGCCATCCTGGGGCACCCTGAGGCCTGTTATCCTAAGGTGCTGCTCAGATCTTTCCTCCTGGACTCCTCCCACAGGTTCTCTATCATGGGCACCTCCTAGATATTTCTTTCTAGGACACATCTCAGGTCACATCCTAGAGAAACCTCCCATCTTTTCTACATCTGAACATCCCTCAGGTTCTACCCGGGTATACCATGGGCCTTCCATCATGTAATCTGCCTTGGACTTTTCTATCACAGGGCATCCTGCAGACCCTCCATTCCCTTAGTCCATCTATCATGGGTGTCACGTATAGTCCTCCTCTAGGCATGGGGTTTCTTGAAGAAAGGAGCATCTAGTTCAAAACTGAATCTTTAGATCTCCAAGCATTGCCTATGAATTCAGTAAATGTCCCGTTTCTATGACACTACTGCTACTCTACTGCCTCAGGTGTGGTGATTATTGTTGCTCATCAAATTAACTACATCTGGAATTAACTAAAACCTGAAAATGGAGGGGCACACTTGTAAGGGATTTTTACATCATTTCAAGGGGGAAAGATACAATCCTGACTGTGTCTTTGAGATGGGAAGAAACACCTTTAATCCAGATCTTTAGAGCTGAGAAGACTCTTCTCTAATCTGGGCCACAACTTCTATTGGAAGTCTCTATGAGGACATGGAAAATGGAACATTTTGCTCTTTGCCTGATTGCTATTGCCTTGCTAGTACGTCCATTGCTTCCCGGGCATTGGAGCCTACGTCTTTGGGATTGCCAGTATGCAGTAGAGACAGCTGAAGCATTTAGCCCTTTGGACTGAATGACTACTACATTCTTGGACTCTTCGTTCATAGGCAGCCATTGTTGTATTGATTACCTGAACCACAGCATCTCGTATGTCTGTTCCTATGTATGTCTGTTCCTATGTATGTCTGTATGTATGTATGTATGTATCTATCTATCTATCTATCTATCTATCTAGTCATTCTATAAGCTTTGTTACTCTAGAAAATCCAGCCAATACAGAAGGCACCATGATTGGGAAGACGGCACCTCTGACTTCCAGGAATTTCAAGCAGCTGTTGTTTCTTGGGTTCCTCAGCTAACTTTAATAGGAAGTAAAGGAAGGACAGCCCCGAAAGGCATCCTGGCATGTGCTGATCAAAATCTATACTGTGCTTTTAGCCAGAACAAGGAGTGACCTCTGTTTCAGGCAGCAGGTCAAGAGGCTACTCCAAGCTCCACAAAGGTAAAGGAAGACCCAGGATCACATCTTCACTCTAGAAGAGTAATGACAAGATGTGTAGGAAGAAAGCAAGTGAGTACCAAATGCAGATTTATATGGTTTTATGAAAGTGAGATGAGGGAAGGGATAATAAAGGAACGGCAATCAGCAGTTTGGTGGAACCTCAAGCAGAAAGAGGAGCCTGATCTCGAGGGAGCTCATTAGGTTTCCAGCTCCACAATGGGAGAAGGTGACAGGGAGGTTGCTCAACGATGGTGTTGCCTTTCCTCTCCCCATCATCAGATTATCTTTTGGATAATCTATGAACCTAAAAGTGGCTGGGTTGGACCAGTGCTTGGCACTGGGAAGCTGATATCAGTAGCTCTGGAACTGAAGAGCTGGCTCTGACCTAGGGAGGAATGCATAGCCCAGGGCACCTGAGAAGATGTAGAAGAAGGGAAGCCTGAGAGGCAGGGACAGTCAACAGAGAAGGGAAAGGAGAGCAGCAAACACTGAGCCCTGGACCCTGGGGCACTACTGGCCTTCCTACAAATATAAGGCCTGTGTCCCCTTCTCTGATAAGGTTCCAGTGCTTTGTATGTATGGGGCTGCCATGTTTGTAGATACTCAGTTATTATTTCTGAAGAACACACTTTACAGGGAGAAGTGCTTGATGGGAAAAGAGACATTATGAGTGAATTTTTATCTATAAGCTCTAGCTGTCTGCTATCATCAATCAGGGCTATAGGCAAACATCGTCTGACTAACCTGCTTTGTGCCCAGCAAAGTATTCTTTATTGAAGTACTTTGCCATGAGGACATGGTATGTGTTCCCTCCAGACACAGTGGTTCTTACAAGACAGCTCCAATCCTTCTGGTATTGTTGAGGACAGCAGGGCAGGGCCACGACTGCATAGAAGATGGAAGGGGAGAGCAGAACAGGTGGCTCATACACTGGCAATCATTAGATTCTTCTGAGTTAAAGATCCCCTCAAAGGCAGAGCTGGCAAGGGATGCAGGTCAAAGAAGAGAGTCCCAGAAGAGGTTCAGGTGCAAATGAAGAGAGGCAAGACTGAGCTAGGAAGTAGGTGGCAACTGCAGAAGAGACGTGCATCTCACAGTGTCAAGTAGGAATGTCTCCACTGTAGTACCCAAGGTCGGACCCATGTTTGAGTTGTATTCTTTAAATGTGTTTTTATTTATTTATTTTATTCTCTGTGTATGTGTATTTTGGCCTGTATGAATGTGTACATACCGTGTGCGCGTATGATGGTGACTGGAGAGCTCATGAGGTGTTGGATAACCTGGACCTGGAGTGAGGGATAGTTATGAGACACCGAGTGAGTGCTGGCAACCAAACCCAGGCTCGCTGTAAGAGTAGCAATTGCTCTTACCCATTGCCCTAACTTTCCAGCTTCAGACTTGTATTTTTATTTTCTCTAATTTTCATTCATTTGTTTTTTGGTAGTGCTAGTCATAAAACTCAGGGTCTCCCTGATGCTGAGCATGTTCTCAACAAGTGAGCCACACCTGTAACTCTACAAGAGTGCTTCAAAATGTATAAAATAGGGGCTAGAAAGATGGCGATGGTGAAGAGAACCGATTGCTCTTCCAGAGGGCCTGAGTTCAATTCCTAGCACTCTCATAGTGGTTCACAGTTACCTGTGATGGGACCCGATTCCCTCCCCTGGTGTGTGAGAAGACAAAGCACTCATATATATCAAATAAATTAAGTAATATATTTTTAAATGTGTAAAATAAAATGGAAAGGTTTAAAGCAAGAGCTAACTATAATATCATGGAACTTTTAAGGTACTGAAAATAATAAATAAATGGAGCATATCCATAGACAGACTAGATTATTAAAGCACTGAAAATAGCATGTGAGGTTGTTTCCATAGTAGTCCTGGGCAAAGACATCGCAGGTATCATGTGGACTGAGGCCTCCCGCTCTCCATGTCTGTTTTCTACTGGGGCCAAAGTTTATCACACTCAGTTGTGTTGTAAGGTAGCAGTTAAGGGAGACTTTCCCGCAGACGCTAAGCAAATACTGACGTAACTGCGTTCCGACCCAAGCTTCCTCAGGCCTTGAGGGTTCATGAATCTTCCTCCAGAGCAGGGGCAAGACTAAGGGGAAGAATCTCCAAATCTCTGGGAGAGAGAGGGAGATGAGACAAAAATATCATGCTGACCCTTTCTAACATACTCATTTCAGAGATCAAAACAGGGGGCAAATTATGTACTGACTTTCCTCTGCAATGGTGTGTAAGGACAGGACCTGGAACAAGGAAGCTATTAACTTAGGCCCATGAGATATATAAAACAGGTCTAGCATGGCATCCTCATACTGGCATATCCTCCCAAAGTCCCACTGACCACACAGAGGTGTCAATCAATTACAGAGATGAGAGCACTGCTATCACACGAGTCCCTGACACTGTAGAGAAGTGGAAACTACAGAGAGGAAGGGTGGCAGAGCCTAACTTTTGTCATTTCTGAGAGAGAAAAAAATACCTTATAAAAATTACTTAAGGAAAGCAGGGTCTGTTTCATCTCACAGTTTAAAAAGGGATGCAGCCTAGTGTGCCTGAGAAAGCAGGGAGTCGGGTTGTTAGGTGGCTGGTCACATTTCATTTCTTGGCAGTTCCAGAGGCACAGAATGGACAGACTGTGGGGCTTGGCCTTAAAACCTCTAACATCGTTCACCATTACATTCCCCATGATATAACGTCTCCAGAGAAATCCTCTCTCCTAAATGCTCTACAGACTTCCAAAAAGGCATCAGCACCTATCAGCCAAGTGTTCAAACACGGAAGTTATAGGAGCATTTCCTAGTCAAACACAGAATGTAGGCTGACTCCAGCTCACACTCACTGCCCCGTGGGCTTGAGGTGAGCAGCTGGCACTTCTGACTCTCAGTTTAATCTTCTGTAACATTAGAGGAGTGCTCCTTCTGGGTTCACCAGACAGCTCTTAAGGCAGTAGAGTCCTTGGGAAAAAAAAAAAAAAACACATTGGCAAGACAGGCCACGGTAGTGTAGAAACGCCATGTGGATCAACTCCACGGAGGGAGGTTCAAATCCCAGCAAGGAAAGGTATGAAATGCTTTAAGGATTTTGATAAATGTGTATAAATCAGTCCTTCATTTCATCTTGAGCTTTTCGGTTATTAAAGCAGGCCTCTCAGAGAACCCCTTGACATATAAGTCAGTTAATTGCAATGTAGTAGAAGTACTTGAAAGCAATAATGTTACACTAAAATATTTGACAATTTAGGACTTTTCCACATACTTGATCTCAACTAGGAGGTGTTATTAAACTCAGCTCATTTAATTCCCCATCTCATCAATTACATTAATTTATACATCATAAATATTCTAAATATACTCTGAGCATCTACACAGGCAAACCAGGATTTCTATTTGACAGTAGTGTGTCAATGATTAGAGCTATAGTCAAATTTGTATCATGAACAGTTTTACAGAGGATGGGGGTTAGAAATCAATTGACCATTTATATTTTCTGACTCTATTCTTCTAGTCTTAGTTTCAGATATCAGAATATCATGCCTGATGTCTTAAAATTCTTCTAATCAGTTGCCTCAGACTGTGTTTACAACAAAAATGAGCAGAAATTTTGAGGTAAAATGGCTTTTTAACAATTTAGTTCCTTCTGATCCCAAGAGTTTATTTTAATTTAATGTATATGAATGTTTATTTTCCTATATGTATGCATACAATGTGTATGAAACGCCCACAGAGGCCATAAGGGATGTCCTGGAACTGGAGTTACAGATGGTTGTGAGCTGCCATGGAGTGTTGGAAACCAAGACCCACAGCCAGAACAACAAGTGACCTTAACCATTAGCTCAACTCTTTGTATTTACTTGCTGCCACCCTGATTTTCATTTAAAAATATTAAAAAACACACAAAGTCTGTGTTTTTATACTCCTTTACAAAGTTGTACATTACACTGTAGGAATACCAAAAGTCTTATAACATGTTAGTGTGTGAGATGACCTCACTGATGGCTCATGTGGCCTTCCTGATAATCATGCCTTGGCATGTGCACTCAGTTATCTGCTTTACCCCAGGCAGAGGGTTGGTATGATGCACTGGGCTCTCCCTACTCCCTGATCCTCCTGCAGACTTTCCTTTCCCATGCTCTCCTGGATCCAAATCCTGCTTTCTGTTCTCTACAACCTAACCCTTTAAGGCCTTAATTAAAACTAGAAATGTCTGAGTCTTTTCATTGCACCCAGAAAAGAGCTGATTGTCCATTGTCCCCTGAGCTGTGAGATCAAACTGGGGTGGGAAGGGATTCCTTAGTCTGGAGGGGCTCAATAGAAGTATTCTGAGTAGTTACGGTCCTTACTCTTGGCACAGCTTCAGGAGATTGAAAGAAAATAAATGCCTTATTGAAGCTGAGAGGAGCAGCTTCCAGAGCTGCATGTGGCTGGACACAAGGGTACAAGGTGTAGACTAGATGCTATGGGTCACTGAAATACAAGGTCAAATTAGGAATCTCTTTGGGCGTCATAGGCAAGTGTGAAGCCAGCAATGAAATGGTAACGTGTGCGGAGGATACAGCTGAGTTTAGCGGAGACTGGTAACAACAATAACAACACCTTGTGCAAGTGGGGTTGACTTCCCCTTTCCTCCAAAGGAGATGGATAAAAACAGAAGTTGTCCAAATGGGAATGGCCTCCTTCGAATGGGCAGAACACATTTACGGCTCTCATTGTGCACAGGGCAGTTTTGTGGGGCACTCTGTGACAACATCACCTCTTTATACTTTGCTTTATCTCCACATGGAGACCTAGGAAGCAGAGTAACTGACCTATGATCTCAGCTTGAGCTGATATCACCATAGTAGTATCCAGAGTCCCAACCCATGTACCTATTCCTCCCACTTGAAAAACAAGTGCTCTATCTGTTCTTCTGACTATCTTTGAGGTGGGAATTTAGCACGATTCTGACTTTGTATCTTTTCCCTCCTCCTTCCTTGAGAATCAGTTTCTCTGTAAACAAGTCCTCCCTGTCTCATCTCAGTTGTGAACAGGAACACCTGAGCTACAGCATAATGTGATTCTTGGTACCTGTAAGTGGTCAAGGAAAAGGGGGTTGTGCATAAAGCACACATTCAACACCTTCATGACACATTGATGTACCCAAAGGTCCACTACGCTGTCTAAATCAGGGACTTCCTTACACCTCAAGATCTCAGAGTATTGAGAGCTGAACCCCATTTGCTGCTTATGATGAACAATTATGATTCTGTGCTAGATTTGAGAAGGGATATTTCCAACCTATGCTATATTTAGAAATGTGTCTGAAGTGGCTCTGTTGAAGCCTGTATCGCAGCTTTCCAATTCTATTTAGTTACTGAGGAATAAAATTAATCCTCCCTCAGGTTAATGAAAGGCTGTACCAAGTCTGCTTTGAGCTTTGTTGCCTAAGTCTGCTTTAGTCCTTGGGCTTGGAATGTCCCATGCCATGGATAATGGGGATGTGATTCTCTCCTCCCCTGCTTTAAAACAGGGTAGTTTAGATGTCTGTTGGGGCAAGGACTATCACAATGTTCTCAACTGGACATTCTATTTCTGCATTAAGAAGTCCTTCATGAGAATTGAACACACTGCCCCCCTTCCAACCCAGGTCAGCATGCTTCCATCTACAGGAGAAGGGGATTGTTTGTGGTGAAATATGCAGACTGCTATGTTGCCTAAAATCTCAAAGAGTTTTAACATTTTTAAAAATTATATTCCTTTATATATTTAGCATGTGAGCATGCTGTGTGTGTGTGTGTGTGTGTGTGTGTGTGTGTGTGTGTGCGTGTATGTACCATGGCATTTGTACCAGAGGACAATTGGGATTTGGATCTAGACGGCACTTTAAAAACTACTCTATGTATTAGTGCTGTGAGTGTGGAGGGTTACAACAGACTGGCCATTCTCATGGAACCCTTTTATGCAAGGAAGGAGATGAGCCAAACTGTCTGCATTTAACTAAACATGGGCCTGAAGAATTTGGAATAAGTTATATCTGGTTTATCAGGAAGTCGTTTTCTTGTTTTGCCATGAGGTTATGCCACAGTTGCCATCAATGTAGTGAACAGGACACAGAAGGAACACTCTTGTTACTGCATGCCATTTCAAGTCAGAAGCAATGGCTGTGTGAGATGAAGTACAGGGTTGTTCTACCTTGGGGACCATGTCTGACACTGACAGAAAGATAGGACTGGTGGGAATCTCTGATTCCTGAGCCAATAGCTCCTCCTCACAAAGAAGCTGATGCTGTGCAGTGTCCATTTCCAGTGTCTCAGTTAACCGGAGCATCTTTCTGGAAGCTCTGTTGGTCTTTATTTCTTCTAAGCAGTCGTGCTAGTTTCTCCTTCTTCCATGATCTCTATTCCTTTCAGGCTGCTTGATCTGAGCCTCTTCTAAGGAGCTCAGTTTGTCTGAAAGTGACTTTTGCAACCATTATTGTTTGTTCTTCAAGAAGGAGGGTGTCTTGTGAATCTGGTCAGTTTCAGTGACTTCCTGAAACTATTTTGAGTTGTTTACTTCCTGTTTTAATGAGCTTCTCTGAGAATGGATTATTTAATCTCCTCTTAGAATATTCTGTTGCTTCACTTCCCTTTTTACATACTGTTTTATTTAGTTTCTCTCCAAACTGGAAATTTTTTTTCCACTGGAGGAAACTGATACACAATATATATGATAAACCATCAAAACAACAAACTAATGGGCCAATGAAACAGCTGAAACTGTGAGCCATAGACACCACCCCCAGATTATTACCTAAGCTTTTTTGTTGCAGTGATGGCGAGCTATCACAGCCAGACTCTGAGGGACAGGTCAGGGGAGTGCCCAGCACAACTGTCATGAGTGAATTGAAAGCTTTGTGGCAGAGGGCAGGCAGCAGGGCTCCTGTAGGGGTGGAATGAGTCCCTTGTGTGTCTGGGTAGCAGGGCATAGGCACACAGAGGAACTGAGGTGCACAGAGAGGGGTATGAGTATGGCTAGGTTTGGTCTGAAACATCAGGTTTTAGGAAAGAGGGACCCTAGCTGGAGACCAGAGGAAGCTGCAGACATCTATGTAAGTGTTTTGGGTGATGCTCTCTGCCTCAGGCATACTAATTTGGTAACTCTGGGGCACACAGTAGAAGTGTAGAGTGCTAGAAACTGGGGTCCAGAGCTAGAACACTAATTTTATGGCTCTGAAAAGAAGTCGGTTGTGAGGGCCTAGCTCCTGCAAGGGACCGCGTTGAGTAACAGGATGACAGGTGCAGCAGTGTGGAACCTTATCTGTAGGTAAGCATCAATTCCATCAACAGATGAAGGACACTCACCCAGAGCGCCACCAGCTTCAAGAAAGTGAACAGATTCCATATGGCTCATCAGAAACCACGTCTGAGCCATTCCTGACTTGAGAGAGATGCCAGTTCCACTCATGCCCGCAAGTGTAGGGACAGGAGGACTCATGGAGATGAAGACCTTTTTCAGGAGACAAGGTGTCTAAAGCCAACTCTCTTCCTGTATCTGATCCTCCTTCCCATGAAGCTTTGGGTGTAGACACTTATAAGGGTGTGTGTGTGTGTGTGTGTGTAATATAAATATGTAATTATGATACATATATTATAGCATAAGGCCCTGTCTTTCTCCCCTTCCCTTATTAATCCTTCAGCTGAATACAGGCTGCTCTCATTTTCATGGCTTAGCATTCATTTGTAATAGGTCACATCCAATTTTTAATCACCCGAAAAAAGAACAAAAGGTCCAGGGCAGTCAGGCAGTGCATGAATCTGAGTTAACTTTGCCAAGGTATGTGTGACTGGAGGACACAACAATAGAGTCATAGCTAGAGATATGACACAAGATCTAGCTGATTATTACTCGTGTCCTTTGTTTGGGATGCCACATGAGTAAAGAGGTCTATGGGTGAATGTGTCCCCATTGACCATGGCCGTGGCATCCTGAATTGTTATATAGAAAAGGGGCAGAGGGATGGCGAGCCATCCTTTCGAAGATCTTTTTCATTTCTCATATACTTCTAAAGGCGTACAGAACACTTTGCACATTCACTGTCATCAGGCCCAAGATGTTTAATATCTTGGGGAAGCAGAGTGTGATTTTAAAATTGAATTTAGGACTGTGTGTAATTCTTCATGTGTATAATTCAAGCATTTGGGAAGCTGAGGCAGGATGACTGCGGCAAGTGAGAGGCAGTTTGGCTACATAGTATGCCAACTGGGGCTACAGATTAAGAACCTGCTTCAAAAGAGCAGTAGATTGATGGGGGTCACGGTGTCACCTTTAACCACAGAGGCAGAGGTAGGTGAATCCATAAGAGTCTCAGGCCTGCCAGGGCTACACAGAGAGTTCCAATCCACTCGAGGATACATGATAAGACCCTGTCTCAAAAAGAGCAGCAACAGCAAAAGCAGCAATAAAACTAAAATGTACAAAAGGGCTTGCTATTGCCTGGGATTACATACATAAAGTTTAGATGATAAACATAGAGACCAACCTTAACAAATGCTTAAGGTGGGCTTCGAGAAGCCATCGCTTACTCCTGTATAGGCTATGAAGAGAGTGACCTGCCTTAAGGATGGCAGATAAACGGAAGTGGAAGATATGGCAGCATCCTCAGCTTTAAATCAGCATTTGCTAGGCTCTGCATCTGGCATCCTCATAACTCTCAAATGCTGGAAAACTGAAACTAAGACAGGAGGTAAGGAGGGAGGGGCACTGCCAAGAGCAGGAACACTGAGTTAAGGAGCAAGGAGTGCTACACCTGGGTAAAAGCTCTTGCTGTGCATGTTACTGCACAGAGTGGCAGGTAGCAATATTATATCTATATCTATATCTATATCTATATCTATATCTATATCTATCTATCTATCTATCTATATATATAGAGAGAGAGAGGGCCATGTGACCTGGAAGAGAGGGGGTGAGGTTTGATTTTCCTTTGTAATATTAACCCATAGTTATTTCACCCCAAATCAAGGCAAGCAAGCAAAGGGAATAGTTTAGCAATATGGGACTGTACTTGGTTTAGATTACGCACTGCTTCCCCTTACTAGCAATGAACTTGGTAGCCTATTACCAAAGGTAATTTGTACACCTTCCTCTCTATGAACAATGTACCTAGCGACCTTGGACCCCTACCTTCATCAGGCTGTTGGTGTACCATTCCCTGAGCCCCAGGGTAAGTTTCTCCCCACCTCAACAGCCATCAAGTTTAGAAAGTTTCTATTCAAATGTATTTCCGATACATCTTGGTACAGAGTAGCAGGGATAGGATCCAGCCTGAACTGGTTGAAGTAAATTTTTAAGGATAATTTATTATTTATCATT
>JADRCD010162008.1:0-20624 GCA_019843815.1 Montemys delectorum
CAAACCACAAGAAACTTTAGAAGAAGGAAGACTAAAAGGTGGACATTTCATTCCTTCTTAAAAAGGGGAATCAAACACCCACAGAAGGAGTGGCAGAGATTAACTATGGAGCAGAGACGGAAGGAAGGACAAGCATATAGCTATCTCCTAAGAGGCTCTGACAATACCTGACTAATACAGATGTAGAGGCTCACAGCCATTCATTGAACTGAGTACACGGTCCCCAATGAAGGAGTTAGAGAAAGGTTCTATGGAGCTGAAGGGTTTGCAGCCCCTTAGGACGAACAACAATTACTAACTAGTACCCTCAGAGCTCCCAGGGAGCCAACCACCAATCAAGGACTAGACAGGGTGGGATTGAATGTACTGGAAGCAGGTATATAGTAGAGGATTGCAAATTCGATCATCAATAGGAGGAAAGGACCTCGGCCTTGTGAAGGTTTTGTGCCCCAGTGTAGGGGAATGCCAGGGCCAATAAGTGGGAGAGGGTGGGGGGACAGGCATTGGGAGGGGGGAGGCAAAAGGGGTTTGTTCTTGTTTTTGTTTGTTTGTTTGTTTGTTTGTTTGTTTGTTTTGGAGGAGAAAATGGGAAAGGGAAAATGTACATGTAAATAAAGAAAATACCTAATTTAAAAAAAAAAATAAGGAGAAATTTTCTGAGGCTTTCACCCATGATAGTTGGCCTGTAGAATCAAATAACAGTATATTAATTCTTCACAGTGCTAGCAATGTAGATTGCATGCCTATATAGACATGCATAGGAACAGCATATCATTTTATTTTCAGTTGATTAATGTTCTTTGACAAAATTACTTGAACCTTGAACACGTGGTGTTGCACATTTTGTCTAAAATGTATACTCTACTGAGTAATAAATAGTTTACCTTAATTTCCTATTACTATGGCAGAATCTGTGTAATGACTATAATTTATTTGGTGGACAACAATTTCAAGAAAAAGTGAGCAATGGTGTGTAGTTCCAGCTGTGACTAATGACTCTGGGTGATTAATTTTGACAAATATGGTTATCAGTCACAGTTCCATTCTGCTATCATAACTAATGTCAATATATCTCTGAAACCACTGAACTGGAGCTATGAAAACTGAAAAAATAATGCTTTTCAAGAAAAAGGTAAACCCTCTGGATCATACTCAATTATTTTGGGGTTATTTAAAATGATAATGAAATAGTTAAATAAGTTGTGAATGTCAAACCTTTTAGAAATAGCAGTTCTGATGAACACAAACATCATCAGAAATGCCTTTCTTCCCAAGAACATACTCGTGTGAAGGGCATATCTTCAGTTCTTAATTCTTCATTTTTGCAAAGGAAAGAAACAACTACTGCTGAATTTATTTTGAATAATGAATCTTGCTGCTATTATCATCCACATATTTCATTCAGCTTTCCTTGCCATAATAACATATCCCCATTCTCCCTCCAAATTCATGTCTGTCTGTTTTAAAAATCATTAAGCCCCACTAGTACTGATCATACTGACCATATGTGGATGTATGTGTGGTGGTCATTCATGGTATTAGCAGCTACCCAAATCCCTAAAGAATAATGACTTGCCCTACAGTAACTATCAGCTCACATTAACACCTAAGATTCCATAGAGCATCTGGAACTCTTGGGTCCTTCATGCTGGAATTTTTTTGTTTGATTTTGTAGAGTGTGTGTGCTAATAATCAGAGGTGCTGTGACTTGTGAGTTTATGTATATGACACTTCTGTCATATCCAGAAGCCAGACCTTCACAGTCATAGCACTCCCTTGACACTTTGGGGAGAGATTGATAGGTTTTACCAACTATGGTTGAATCCTGCGAAAATCTTTATGTTAACCAAAGTACCCTAAAATGAAATGTTTCCCTGACCAAGAGTAAAATAATTACAAATATATGAATGTAAATATAAATATTTAGAGGAGAGTTTGTAGTCATGATGACTAAGTAAGTGGCAACAATACATCGTCCCCTTGGGCTTATGCCTTTCCTATGATGGATTTAAACATGTTTATAGTGTGAAGTGTGAACTCCCTCCTGTGGGTCATGCCTCAAGGCCAACAAATAGAGCAACACATTTTCTCCATAAACACTCTTGCCATTGTTGCACTGGTTGGCACAAATTGAATGGAAGGTTATTACTGTGGCATACAGTGTCCAAAACAATTTACATACAAACGAGTATAAGGGAAATTGTGTGTACTGAATGTGTCCTACTTAATTGGTGCAATGAAATCCTAATGACAATGTCAAGAAATGGAGCACATTGTATATTTTGAAGTCATAAGACAGAACCCTTGCCTGGAAAATTTGTCTCCTCATAAAAAATGCATGATATGTGCATTTTTTTCACTTTTCTCCACCTGAATACTTAACTATGCTTAGTCTCTTTTTTTTCAAAGACAGTCATTGCCAAACTTCAATATTAACTCCAGGTCTTTCAGATATATATTTTTGTTATGTTTAGCCACTCAGCTTATAGAAGTTTGTTATTATCAGTCTGAGATAAATCATAAATTAACAGAGACAAAAACAAATTGACAGAATAAGAAAATGTTTCATGTAAAGAGAATATATAGATCCCAAGCTCAATGTTCATGCATGAATTTAACTCAAAATGAAACTAAAAAATGCATTTACAATTTCGCTGTTTACTTAACTGATTTTGAGTTTTAAAATTACATCTGGATCATAAATTACTAAGATAAAAATTTAATTTTCATTAAAAGTATAACTTATTAAAATTCTGTTTTTATAATGTATATTAAGATTCAGTAATATTTCATTGACTAAATATTGTAAATTCATGAATTTAAGTTAACTCTCATAATTGATTTTTTATTTGTCTTACAAACAATTTTATCTTTGTTGGTTATGTTTCGATGCCTAGATTTATCTGGTTTTGTCACTACAGATTATTTTCTGAAAATAAGCTATACATAATTTAAATGTCAGAATCATAATGGATTTTATAGTCTTTTAGTGTAAAATAAAGTAACATGATAGAAGAATATATTGCTAAAATATATAAAAGTTTATATAAATTCTTAGCATAGGTTAATCAATATTATACGAGATTTGAAGAAAAACTGTAAATATTTAGTAAGTTTCATTTTGATAGATGTATTCAGTGATTAAAAATCATATACAGAGAATCACTCCCCAACTGCAAACGATATCTATTATATTTAGTGTTGATAGAAGTTTATACATTGGTCTATTAGAAAAAGAGTAACACAGCATGTGTAATATGAGGACATGACATCCCAACTATACCCAGCACCACAAGCTCCATGTCAAGTTATACATGGAGATCATTGACTCCCAGGCATGTGTATGCTTAGAAAGGATGTGCAGTCCCACCATGCGCTCAGTGGGAAATACCTGTGCTTGCTTGCTTTTAAAATGATGCTTGAACATTTTAAGCTTAAAAACAATCTGACTCTATGTTGCCTCCCCCATGGAGTTCAGCCTCTGGACTTTTGGTGGTTTCTGCCCAAGGTGGTCACCTGGTGAATTAAGACAAATGACCTTCTGCAGACTATCAGTTTATCTCTGAAAGAAGCTGCCCGGGAAGTTCACTGCTGAGATTCAACTACTCCTACTCCTAAAAAGCCTACGTCCTGAGGACATCCCCAGACATCCAAGCAGCTGATGACCTTCACCCCTGACTCCTTTCCTGACCCCTCCCGCAATGTTTATGTTATGCAAATATCATTGTAACCTAGAGATCCAATTTCTGTTTCTCGTGTACTTATAAATGCTGAACCCCAAAAGTAAAGTACAAAGTCTTGATTGGGGCTCAACTTGACTTCACGTCCTTTTGTTCTCGAATTCTGGGTTTCAGGTCCTTTCTTTCTTCTACTGAGAGAACCCAAAGTTCATGAAACTGTGGAACAGTTTCAACTCTATATAATTTAGGGCTCCTTCATCCCAGGGTGGCTGCTGTGCTGTCTACTTGGATCTCAAGGTCTTGATACCTGATCATATGTCAAACTCCACCCCATGTATGCTTTTTGTTTCTCTTGTGCTTTTTTTTTTGGACTTCCCCACCTGAGCCTAAGAGGTTTTATTTTGTATCTGTGTATGACTATTCTTCAATATCAACAATGTAAACATTGCTTTATTAAAAGTATCCAGCAAAAAAAAAAGAAAAGAAAAAGAGTAAAAATATTTTAAGTAAAATATAAAGTGTTATATGTTAACATTGCATATTTAATTTTATAATATATTTTGATTTTATGTTGGAATATATCACAGTAATGAGAACGTGTTCATTAAATACTAAAAGTCATTTAATCCATAATAATTCTTTATTTTACTTAATATTACACAGTAGATTCATTACTTACTCTTTATAGCTTATAAATAAAATATACTTGACATTTCTTAGATTTTTATTTATAAAATTTGTGTAATATGCACCCTTTCCCTTTCAATGCTTCTCCAAGAAAAAAAGAAAAATGAAGAGTAGCCTGTACTTTTCCTTTAATTTTGGCTTAGCACTTTAATAAAATTTTCATACAGAATGAGCATTCAGTTATTATTGGGACCTCTGAGGAGAATCAGCTTTCTGCCAACAATGATGTTTGTCTAAGTGTGGTGAAATCAGTCAATCAAAGAAAATTGCAGAAGTTCTTGGAAACGTGTTTCTCAGTGAAGCGATGTCCTGCCTTTCAAATTCATGTTTTATGTTTGTTTGTTTGTTTGTTTGTTTTTCTGTCCTCCAGAGCCCACAAGATCCTACTGGTTATATTTCTAATTTCTAATCAAATTACAGTTAAGAGGCTTCTCTTAGCCTGAATCCCAACCCAAAAAGTTGTATCTCATTCTGAGTGCATGCTAATCCCATTGCTATAGAGGTCCCCCCAAACAGACTTACATGGGCACACAAAGGAGTCACTGCATCAGTATTACTGATTCTTCTACTTTAGTTGTGGACAACTATGGACAGACATTGATGTCATTGTCCACTATGTGAACCACCTTTACAAAACAAGTAAATCCATGGTTTTCACTACAACATGTGGGTAGAGTAATAGGGTATTATTTGGTCATATTCTTCTTTATCATTACCATTTCTTATCATCTACTCCATTTGTTTCCTTCAACATCACTACAAACGATCAATGTATATTATTAATATAAAGAAACCCAACAATTCAGAGCACACTCATTAATTTAAGAGAAAATAGTTAATTAGTGTAAATTTTCATCTTAGCATCAAAATCACCTTTAAAGTATATAATGTATAGAAAAATTGTAGATAGTAACTACCTATACAATGTTGGAACACTTTGTTACTTGAAACAGTGCCACAGGCCAGCCAGCCTTGGCACTTCAACCCACAGGAGAAACAGGGTCATGGTCAGGTCAGCAATATGTCGGCAAGTTAAAAAATGACAGACAGGACACAAGGAAGTACAGGATCTGAATATATATTCTTAAAATTAAACATCTGACCTTTATGGTCATTACAAATGAAAAAGCAAAGTCAGGTGGCTCAGGGGCCAAGGTACATCTGAGGCCATCTGAAACTCACTGGTTCTAAAGCAGTAGCCATCTCCTCTGGACTGGCACAGCCCCCCCCCCCCCCGGACTCTGAGCAAACTCAGGCCTGCGTGGGCCTGTCCGGAGTCTCAGGGGGGCTTCGGGCTAACCTGCCAGGAGGGTAGAGGCTTGAAGCTCCAATACCCTGCAGTACAGCTTTCACTCAAAATACACACACACACCGCTCAAGGTCCCACCCATCCTTAGTAAACACCCACTATGCTAATCTTCTGGGCTAGCAGAGATATGTCTCAGGGGTCTCATTCTTCTAATCCCTGGGAGTGGCTTAGCTGCAATTCTAATGTGGTCTGTCCTATGTGACTGAAATAAGGATTATAGTTAAACTTGCCCTGGGATTATCAACTACCATTCTGTAAACTTCAATGCCTTACCTGCTTCATTATCTCCCTAACAATACCGGAAGCAATTAGTCTGAATGTGTTACATTGGCTGTGAAATTCCAAGCCAAGATTTGGCTAAGATGCTGGAACATTGGTGGAGGTCAGAGAGCAACGTTTAATTTTGTATAGCTATTAGTAAATCATGTCTTGGTGGGCACCTAGCACTCGAGACCTTCCATCGACTAACGCAAGGACAAATCTGGAAACACATCCAAGTTAGGAGATGCCAAAGAATACTAGGATGCTGGCTTCCTTTCAAGCTGTACACCTCAGATTTGTGGTCAAGCTTTTGGGCTTGACAGGGATTTCACTGGAGTGGGTGTGGCAAAACAGCTTATGGTTTTATGATCCTAAGTTAACACCATCTCTGATTGATTCTCTATGTGATCCAAATTAAATGTGCTATCAATAGGAAAAAACTCAACCTTTTAATGAAAAACACATAAAGGATTAGGAAAAACTATCTTGAATGAGGACATTTTGAGTATATGGGGCATCACAGCTTTTGATATATTGAAATGAGGATTTTTTACAAGTAAATTTTAAAAAGTGTGCCTTTCATCAGAATTTCTGATCTCAAAGCTATTTCATTTTTTTTCTGAAGATTCTGAAATCTAATTAGCTTAGTTGCTTCTTGACCTAAAGTAGAAGATTAAATAGCTCCAGTTACACTGTTATACTTTAGCCTTTACAAATTCTCTTTCAAGGTAAAAAACATAAAATTATTCAAATAATTATATTCCATGGATATCAACTCAATAGTGAAGATAATTTACATTGGTAATTTTGGGTTTTTTCAATAGAATTATATGGTTATTTTCAGTTAAATTATTAGCAACTGTGTTCTTGAGGGACAAGGGTAATTTAGTAAAGCACCCTTCCATTTTCAAACTCATTCTCATATCAGTGACCATGATTGTTGATATCAAGGGAAGTAATCTGTGGTTCCCAATTTGTTTTGTTTTACCTTAAGTTAGTGTTTCTTTTTCTATTCAGACAGGCCAAAGGCAACTTCAATTAGTCTTAGACTGTATTTGCAACAGATCACACAAAGATAACTGTATTAGTATATACCATATCCAATCACTCAATACGTAATTCAATAACACAATAAATATTTGTTTGAAGCATGTCTGGGGTGGGGATGTATCTCTATAGGAGATCCTTTCTCTAGATGATGTTTGAATGTGATTTCACCCAAAGAGAATATGAGTGTGAGTGACTCAGTACTTACCCTGATTCTTACTTCTTTAGATAGCTTTAAATTGAGAAGAGTAAATGATCACAGAAATGCTTGAATCTAGCATTTGTCTCTCGTGGGGAAGCCTCTTTGCATCTAACATAAATAAACAGAGATTGTTGGGAAGTAGTAAAAACACATTCTGTAGACAAGCATGACTATTAACACTGTCTGGAGTTTGACATATATGTTTGACATTAATTAATGTTCCATGTGTTATATATATATATGTATATATATGTATATATATGTATATATATGTATATATGTATATGTATATATATAATTTTTAGTGCCTCAAGGTGACTGATATCCTTTTGAAAATTGAGGACAATTCTAAGAAAACTTATGAGAAAAAATATACTACAAGTTAGAATGAAATCCAATCAGATGCCAAGAGGAGATGAAAAGAAAGACATGGACTCATGGACAGATTATGGAGAAAGGAAGAAGGACTCTATTTTAGGGTTTCCATTGCTGAGAAGAGACACCATGACCAAGGCAAATATTATAAGGAAAAATACATAATTGGGACTGGCTTAATGGGCTTCAGAGGTTCAGTCTATTATTATCATGGCAGGAAACATGACAGCATCCAGGCAGACATGGTGCTAGAGAAGGTGGCAAGAGTTCTATATTTTATCCAAAGTCAGTTAGGAAAAGATTCACTCTGGCCAGACTTGAACATGTGTTTGAGACCTCAAAGCCTAACCCCTACAATAACACACTTCCTCTAACAAGGCCACACCTATTCTAACTAGGCCATAATTTCTAAAAGTACCACTCCATGGGCCAAGCATATTCACAGCATCACAGAATCCTAGCAGATATTGTGCTAGTGAGTTAAGGAAATAATACCATGACCAGAAAGACAAGATCACAGTTTGATAACAAGAGACATTGTGTAAATCAAGGTTTTGCCACTTTATATGAACACCAAATTGCATATTTAAGATTGATCCCATACAGACAGATGTTATGAGGCAATTATGTACTTATTTATTTTTGTTGGTTGAACATTTTTTGTCAGCCACAAAGAAACTAGTATTCTCATGAGGCACCCTGGGAGGAACTGTGGTAAAAATTCTGACAAAATACTGCCTGAAAAGAGAATATCTCAAGAAAATGTCCACAAGATGAATGAATCATGTATCTCAAGAGTGTGTTCTAATGACAATGCTTGTCACCAGACTCTTAGGGACTTCACTCAGACATGTTTTAAATGTCCAAGAAATTAACAAGAGAAATTTACATTAACTATTAAATATCTCCCATGATTTATGAATATAGATGAATATAGCAAATATGCTACCTCTTAGAAAAAAAAGATAGAAGTTAGGTAATTACCACTTAAAACTGTTATATTGAACAAATATATCTTATTATAATATTTTTTACCCCTTAATCATTGTGTTGAATATAAACATAATTTATATAGAAATGAAACAATTATTTAAATTTCTTGTATCATTTTGTTGTAATATATCATGACTCATAATATCAAATATAAAGTAATGTGGTCTTGATTTAGATGTTGGCCTAAACAAAAACTGACAGAAACTTAGATATTGATCAAAGATAATATCAGTGCTATTTGTCCTATAATATATTCAGATTACTTGTATATTTTTCCTTCTTTTATACTTGAATAATTTTCAGACATTCTATACAGCAATATTACATATGAATACACAATTTGTACTTATTATAAAATTTATTTGAAGACATATTAATATCTATCTTAAGATATTTTAAAGTAATACTGTACTGGCTGGTTTTGTGTACCAACTTGACACAGGCTGGAGTTATCACAGAGAAGGGAGCTTCAGTTGGGGAAGTGCCTCCATGAGATCCAGCTGTGGGGCATTTTCTTAATTAGTGATCAAGGGGGTAGGGCCCCTTGTGGGTGGTGCCAACCCTGGGCTGGAAGTCTTAGGTTCTATAAGAAAACAGGCTGAGCAAGCCAGGAAATGCAAGCCAGTAAGGAATATCCCTCCATGGTCTATGCATCAGCTCCTGCATCCTGACCTGCTTGAGTTCCAGTCCTGACTTCCTTTGGTGATAAACAGCAATGTGGAAGTGAGCTGAATAAACCCTTTCCTCCCCAGCTTGTTTCTTGGTTATGATGTTTGTGCAGGAATAGAAACCCTGACTAAGACAAATGCCGAATATTTTTATGAGAAAATGTTTCAGTTTAGTTATATTAAACAAAGTATATAACATAATATGTAATCTCAAATACAAACATATAATATGTAATATATATTATAGAATACATAGACAATAAATATAAAGTATATAATCTCAAATATAAGAGAAAATATTAAGGATAAATTAGTCATTTTTATAAGCTATAATATAAAATGCTATGTATAATAATTAAGACAAATTAGACACAAGGATAGATTGAGATTTTTAACGATGGTTATTTTTAATATTATTTTACTTTTTGAAATTATAATTCAATTACGTAATTTCTAACATTCATGTTTTTCCTCCAAACTCAGACATGTAATGTCTTTTCTTGCTCATTATCAAATTCGCGGCCTCTTTTTCTTTTCTCCAAAGATGGAATAGGTGGTTCATATGATGAATGTATTATTAGCATTTTGAATTTCATAGTAACTGTACCACTTTATATTCCAGATAGCAAAGGTTTTATTCTGTCATTTTCAAACACATTCTGTTGTTATCTATTCTCTTTCTCTACTTATTGTGTTAATTCATTGAGGATTCTCTGAGTTAATGTCTTTTAAAACAATACTTTTGGTTTAATACTTATAATATAGTACAGTAGAGTATAGTATATTATAGTATAGTATCCTAAAGACATGATTGTATTAGCTATGTTTTTTATACTAAAGCGTTTGCAAGTTAATACAATAACATAAGTTTGGTTTTTATGGTTCTCACTCAAAGTTCCAGAATTAGAACTTCTGGTCCTACTGGTTTCTACTGACAAAGTTAGCACCTCAAAGCAATTCTGTGTATGAGCATCAAAATGTATCAGCTTGAACAATGAACTTTTCTCTTTTATCTTATCTGTATATGCTATTACATTTACAAGATAATATTTGTACATATTTATAAATTGTTCAAAATATTCTAGAGATGTTTAATATTACCTAAATGTTTTTCATCCTTCCTGTTATACTATGATAAACTCTTAACTGTTACATTCCTTTGGAATTTAAATGCCAAATCTTTATTTTTTGTTTTTTGAGTTTTTTTTTTTTTTTTTTTTTTTTGTGGAACTACATGTGTATTGTGCAACTAACATTAATATTCCATTACAACTCTGAGATTACAATGCAGGGGGCAATTATTCAATATATAATCCAAACTTTGGATACACAGTACAATATAAATTTATTAGTCAATGATAAATTACCAACAGGAAAACAATTACAATATGTTGTCAACTTAGGTGAACACTGGTCATATATTTGCTCAAAAATTATTTTGAATGTTGCACTGAGATGTTTTGAATATTATCTACAATTTAATAGATTATTTAAAATAATTTACCCATTAAATATAATTTTTACTTATTTTAAAAAATTGAAAACATAAATAAAACAAAGAATGTTATTTGTGCTAAGAGAATCCCCCTACCTCTGATCATTAGAATTATTTGTATGTGTAATCTCTTATGTACTGTATAAAAGCGTCACATTTCAATAAAAATATTATGGCCAATAAACCGAGCAGGATTAGAAGGTGGGACATCTGACAGAAAGAGAGTAACTTTGGGAATAAGTTATGTGCAGAAAATATTTCTCCATGGCAGGGAGGTGGAAGTGGGTAGGTGGTTGGGGGAATCACCTTCATTGAAGCAGGAAGAACAAGGATGAGATAGGGAGTTTGTAGAGAGGTAATGGGGAAAGAAGATAACATTTGAAATGTAAACAAATGAAATTTCCAATAAAAAATTCATTTTTTGAAACAAAAAAAAAAAAAAAAAAAAAAAAAAAAAAGAAAAGAAAAGAAAAGAAAAGAAAAGAAAAGAAAAGAAAAGAAAAGAAAAGGTTTCCCACCTGGACTCAGAGAAAGTCAGACTTATGAAACTGAGAAGACATACAATAGTATGTATGGGTTAAACAATTCATAAGCTCATGAGACCAAGAATGGTAAGTCTAGGCAATTTTCAAAAAATAAGTCTCTGAATTTTTATTCATGAACTAGGGTGTGGGTCAAAAAGCATACAGTTATAATTATTTTTTCTTACACAGGAAAATCTGACCCTTTTGCTAAATCATCAACCCTGTTGATGCTGATCTCATTGACATTCATACTCACATGAGCAGATTCTTACCTCTCTCTCTCTCTCTCTCTCTCTCTCTCTCTCTCTCTCTCTCTCTCGCCACTCTCCTTCTTTTTGCTAACTCTCCTTCTCCCAGAAAACATTAAACCCTGACATAGTTTCTCTGCAAATATTGAATAATACTGAATTCTAGCACACTGAATTTTGAAATTAATAATAACTCTCTAATATAATTTGAAACATTTTCACTTCTATCATTATATTATAGTTTGGATTCAGATGAGTGACTTTAATAAACTATTGTATTATCATCCCAATAAATATATGGTAAATGTGTTATTATTTCAGAGAGCTAATGTTAACTTTCCTTAACACCTTAGAGATTAGTAAGCATTCAAGAAATTTGTAAAGTGAAATTGGTTATTAATACTTTGGAATATGATAAGAAACTACAGGGAATTATCCCCTTCTTAAGTTACAGCATGTTCTCTTATAAAATATTGAAGCCACAAGACAGACAATATATTATCATCTGTATATTTTGTATAAATTTCCCTCAATTTAAATACTACGCAGAGAATTTTTGAAATGGGAATTTCTCAAAATAATTTCTGTCCTTTCTACTTCTAAGTCAATAATCTCATGCAAATGAGGACTTATATAAAAAGGCATTAAGAACCCTCCTTTAATTTAAAGGCAAAGGGAAAAAATGTTTTCTGTAGCAAGCACATGTCAATAACTTTTAATTTCAGTAGATTTGATTTTATCAATGACAGACATAACCCAGTCAGTACCAACCTTGATTGTAGGCATTTTTCTAGTCTTTGTTTACAATCACATATTTTTAGTAAATAGTATAACTAACTGGAACCACAAAGATTCACATATGAAGAAAATAAGCAATTTTAAATAACATGCATTATCTTCCTGAGACTTCATCACATTCTTACCAACAGAAACTAAAAGCAGTTCTTAAGTAATATCTTTAATATATTAACTAGTGAAAAACTCAATATTATCATTCAATAGCATTAATCATGATAACTCTATTATGTCAGTGATTTGTGTATGTGTTATTGCTGCTTTCCTTTATCTACAAAGAGGGAAGTAACTAAAATCAATACACAACAGACAAATGAAACAAAGTCTGATTCCCTTGGAAGTCTTAGAAATGGAAACTGTGCTGAAGAAAAAAAACGTCTAGCACGTGCAATCATGAGGGATGAATTGAATCTATGTTTTTCATGAAACTTCATGTAAGTATACAGGACATTCAATAACTTGTGTTCCTATCTCTGTATGAGCAAGTATCCTCTCTACTGCTCAGATTCTTGCGATATCTCTAGGAAGTAAATTTTTCCTCTACAATCAATTAAAAAATAGGAGGAACCTATTATCTATTTCCAATGAAAATGTGAACTTTGTTTATGAACTGTCTGAAGGCCTCAGAATTATTATGCCCATGTTTATTTTAGACTCTCATACTTATCGTTGTTTATTACCAACTATGTAACAGCATAGTTGGAGAGATGGAACCAAAGCAGTTGTTCATTGTCAACCATTTGTATATATTGCTATAGATATACTAAACACAATAGACATTGGAGATCACTAATTAGGCTCATATTTAAGAGAGAGCACATCAAATTTTATTTCAGTAAGTATTGGAAACTCATTTCTTTAATGATTGAGAACAAACACTAGTTTAAAATAGTTCTAATGTGTAAACTATTTTGGAAATAATGAACATTTAAAAGACTGGAGTTTCTGTATCTCCTTGCCATGAGTATTTTGTTCCCCTTCTAAGAAGGACCAAAGTATCCACACTTTGGTCTTCCTTCTTGAGCTTCATGTTGCCTGTGAGTTGTATCTTGGGTATTCCAAGCTTTTGGGCAAATATCTACTTATCAGTGAGTGCATACCAAGTGTGTTCTTTTGTGATTGGGTTAACTCACTCAGGATGACATTTTCTAGTTCCATCCATTTGCGCAAGAATTTCATGAAATCATTGTTTTTAATACCTGAGTAGTACTCCATAGTGTAATTGTACCACAGTTTCTGTATCCATTTCTCTGTTGAAGGACACCTGGGTTGTTTCCATCTTTTGGCTATTATAAGTAAGGCTGCTATGAATATATTGGAGCATGTGTCCTTATTACATGTTGGAGTATCTTTTGGGTATATGCCTAGGAGTGGTATAGATGGGTCAGCAATAATACTATATCCAGTTTTCTGAGGAACTCATAGACTAAAATCCAGAGTGGTTGTACCAGCTTGCATTCCCACCAACAATGGAGGAGTATTCCTTTTTCTCTATATCCTCATCAGTATCTGCTGTCACCTGAGTTTTTGATCTTAGCCATTCTGACTGATATGAGGTGGAATTTCAGGGTTGTTTTGATTTGCATTTCCCTGGATGATCAAGGGTATTGAACATTTCTATAGATGCTTCTCAGCCATTCGGTATTCATCAGTTGAGAATTCTTTATTTAGCTATGTAGCCAATTTTTAATAGGGTTATTTGGTTCTCGGGAGTCTAACTTCTTGAGTTCTTTGTATATATTGGATATTAGCCCTCTATCGGATGTAGGATTGGTAAAGATATTGTCCCAATATGTTGGTTGCTATTTTGTCCTATTGACAGTGTCCTTTGTCTTACAGAAGCTTTGTAATTTTATGAGGTCCCATTTGTCAATTCTTGATCTTAAAGCAATAAGCTACTGGTATTCTGTTCAGCGAATTTCCCCCTGTGCCCATGTGTTTGAGGCTCTTCCCTACTTTCTCTTCACTTAGTTTCAGTGTATCTGCTTTTATGTTGAGGTCCTTGATCCACTCGGACTTGAGCTTTGTACAAGGAGATAAGAATGGATTGGTTTGCTTTTTTCTACATCCTGACCACCCTTTTAACTAGTACCATTTGCTGAAAATGCTTTTTTCCTCTGGGTGGTTTTAGTTCCATTGTCAAAGATTAAGTGACCATATGTATATGAGTTCATTTCTGGATCTTCAATTATATTCCATTGATCTTCCTGACTATCTCTGTACCAATAGCACGAAGTTTTGTATCACTCTATTACACAGCTTGAGGTCAGGGATGTTGATTATCTCAGAAGTTCTTTTATTGTTGAGAATAGTTTTTGCTATACTTTTTTTTTCAAATGAATTTGCAAATACAGAGACAACATGTGGAGCAGGGACTAAAGGAAAGGCCATCCAGAGACTGCCCCACCTGAGGATACATCCCATATATAGTTACCAAACCCAGGCACTACTGCTGATGCCAAGAAGTACTTGTTGACAGGAGGCTGATACAGCTGTCTTCTGAGAGACTCTGCTAGAGCCTGACAAATACAGAGGTGGATGCTCACAGCCAACCATTGTACTGAGTATGGGGTCCCCAATGGAGGACTTAGAGAAAGGACTGATGGACTTGAAGGGATTTGCAACCCATACAAAGAACAACAATATCAACCAACCAGATCCCCAGAGACCTCAGGCACTAAACCGCCGACCAAGGAGTACACAAGGAGGAACAGATGGATCTACCCACATATGTAGCAGAGGGTGGTCTTGTAGAACATCAATGGGAGGTCCGGTGAAGGCTCGATGCCCCAGTGTAGGGGAATGCCAGGATGGGGAAGCAAGAGTCAGTTGCTGGGTGGGTGGGGGAAGCACCCTCCTAGAGGCAGGGGTGGGGGATGGGATAGGATGTTTTCAGACAGAAAACTAGGAAAGGGAATAACATTTGAAATGCATATAAGGAAAATCTAATAAAAAATTCAAAAGTCTAACAAATGAACAAAAAAGACTGGAGTTTTGCATCAGGTTTGTGTGCAGCAATCTGCCCTGAGAAGATTGCTAAAAGAGGGAATGACAGTCAAGAGTTAGCAAAGCAAGAATACTCTGTGGGACATCATTGGGAAACACACACATACACATACACACATATACACACACAAACACACACATACAAACAGAGGAATATACACATTTGTGGGACATCAAAATGTCAATCAACAAAATATCTAATAAATTCAAATAATGATTATTGAGGATATAAGATATGAAGAAAAAATTCTTTCATATCTCTAAATGAAGATATGTGATTCCTCACAGATTCCCCACCCTGCGATACAATTCATATTCTATTATAATGCCAATTTTAAAACATAAAATAGAAGAGAAAATAAAAAAAATATAAAATAGCTTCAATATAAGTTTTATCATCTGAATTCTGAAAAATGATGAAAAATGTTTAATATTTAAGGAAGATAACATAAAGCAGAATGACAAGGAATCTAGAGCTATTGCAACAAGAAAAGAGATGTGTGTGCAGGAGAATTACTTTAAAAGTAAAAGAGAACATATTAGAATGCTACCGAGAATTAATGAGCATAGACTAGGAGGAATGATGGGTTGCTTGGAAGCTGATAAGAGTCCTGGACTCTACTGATAATACAATAGTGTCAATAAATTGAATAAGTTGTCACTGCATTACCTAGAATATGTTGTAGTGAATAAACAACCTAGGAACTCCATGACTTAGCACCACAAAGTTTATTTAACTCTCACTGAGTTTTCTGTGTTGGCAGATTTTTCAGTTTATTATGGTTATTCTCAGATTCCTACTGATCTGAGCTTCCCCTAACATTTGCTACTACATTCACTTTTGCAAAGGAAAGAAATGTGATAAATCACTTTTGAATCCTGATAAATTCAAGTGAAAGTGATGCATGGTATACTCAGATTTCCCTTAACAAGATGTGTTGTATTACTATATCACTTCCTATGCTATTGAAGTTAGTTCATATATAAGAAAAAGAGCCAAGCAATATTTGGACTAGTTACAAATCACATTCTACATGACAAAAGGGGTTTTAAAAGTCTTTAAATAATGTAGTTCTAACTGGAATACTCGTTATGTGTAAGTTACGAATGGAAATGCAGGTAGACAGGAATGTAGGTACTTCAGTGTGAAATCAATATCCAGTTCATATATGCATTGTTTCATGTGTGATAGAGTAAATATTTAATTTAACAACTTATAATTTCAGACATTAATGGCTCAGTGAGTCAGCTTTCACTTATGAAATAATCCTGTTTTAGATTTAAATCCTCTAATTTGTGACTGTGGAGATGTGTCTTGTATACTTTCTTTTTTGTCTGCTGGGATGCTCCAAGCAGGGACAATCAAGGGTGCTCAATAAACATTGTATAAGGACTAGGATACTGTTTCTGGTCTACTCTGCTCCTGCAGTGCTTGGCAACCTGGTTGTTGGGATGTTCAAAATATCACCTCTACAATTTGCTTGAGTTACTTCACCTGCACAATGTCTTCACACAAGTCTTACAGGCTCTTAGCATACTTCAATCATCTCTTAATAGTGAGTTCTTCTGGCCTAGCTTACTTGAACCCACAGGAATAAGGGTTCTAAATGACTACTAGTAGTTTACAAATAAGAGAAAAAAGCAAAATGAGACTGGGAGGTCTTGCATAAGCTAATGACCAAGCAAGTTTATTATTAAGTATAGAATGGTCCATATTGTTTCAGGAGGGAAACAGGCCATAGTGAACTGAAAGCTAAATCAAGCAACATTGTAAGGAGAACACAGGTTACCTCAGAAACCACTACTTTAAGACTCATAAGGACAGCATTTCAAGGATGAAAGCTAGGTTTGCAGGAACCAAAACCTCAACTGCTTCAAAGTCCTGTACCTAGCAGCAGATAAGAACTTTCCCAGTCTGCCCTCAGACAAGGACACAGAACTATCATTTCCTTTGCTCTTTCATCAGAGCATCTGAGAAAGCCTTGGATTCACCCAGCTTCTAACACTCTCCTAGGGAACTCCATCATGAGTTCAAACAGCATCACAGGGAGACTGAATTAGTTGGTCAGCAGTAGCTCTAACAAGATTTGTTATGCCACCTTAACATTTCAGTGGACCATTCTTTTATTTTTAGCACAAAAACTTTATTTTAGTCATTTAAAAATGTTCATCTATGTTATGAAGCCTTAATATATTGAACCTTGACTAATACTGGTAAAACTGCTTTTAAAAATTCAGATAGTGGGGTCTGGAGAGATGACTCAGCGATTAAAAGCACTGACTGCTCATCCTGACTTCAATTCCCAGCAACCACAAAGTGGCTCAGAACCATCTGTAATGGGATCCAATGCTCTCCTCTGGTGTGTCTGAAGACACTGGTAATATACAAAAAATAAATAAAAGAATCTTAAAAATAAAATAAAAAGAGTTCAGGTAGTAACTTCAAGATAATAAAAACCTTCTGTGTTAGCACATACTCATATAGAGAACCAGAATATAAAAATCTTTACCAGCAAGCAAATCATTTATAACTCTTATACCAGAGCGTTAGTTTATGTGCACTAAATGACAGTAGTGAAAGTAAGAGACAAGAAGAGATGACTTCTACAAGAAATGTTCAGAATATCAATCTAAGGTTTTAGATTCTCAACCACATCTCTCAAGAAACCACAATAAATAATTTTCCTTATTGTGCTTCCTCTGCCTTCCCTGACCAGTCACACTTGGCTGTGTATGGTTTGGAGCACCTTTTTCTCTAGTTAAGCAATAAAGTTTCCTCCAATCGCATCTGTTTCACCATTAAGTCTAGGTTTCTGTTAAAACACCAGTGGCATTTTGATTGTTTCTTTGTCTCATAGTGATTGATGACATACTTACTTCTTTCATTCATCCTGCATTTTGATTTTAGGAAAACATCATGCAAGCTACTGAATTTTCTATTCTCCTATCTTAGCTGATGAGATCATGCTTCTTTTCTACATGCTCAATCTATGTCTCCTTTAGGCATTTCATTAATCCTCAGTAATCTTTTTATAGCTCTCTACTAATTCTCTGTAATAATTGTATGCTTTACTTTACTGAAGGTTTTCTGTTAATATTTTACACTTTCAGTATCAATGTTGAATACATATAAAATTGAAAGTTGAAGTAAGGTAAGTTTTGTTTAGATCAAGATTTTTCCTTTTGTTGAATGATCCTATATGAGTGTAGTGGCTATTCCTGGTTGTCAACTTGACTACATCTGAAATGAATTATAATCCAGAATTACAAGGCTCACCTGTGGCCCTAATCTAGAGGCTGAGAAATACAAGTTTCTGACCTGAATCTTGACATAGAGACCTTGAGGAATAGTGGCTACGAATCCCACAGGATTAACATAGAAAGCTCTATGAGTTCAAGGTCATCCGGGGTTAAAGGTGTGGTGGCACACACCTTTAACGTGGGCCACACTTTTTGCTGGAGACGTATATAAGGACATTGGAAGAAGGAAGGCTCTCTCTGCTTCCCCTGCTTGCCTTGTGGGACTGAGCAATTGCTGGATCCTTGGACTTCCATTCACAGCTGCTGCCGTGACTGTTGTTGGGAGTTGATTGTTGAGAGTTGGACTACAAACTATAAGTCATCAATAAATCCCTTTACTACATAAAGACTAAGTTCTGTGACTCTAGAGAACCCTGACTAAGACAATGAGCTTCCACAGAATCCCAAAAATCCATTGTAGAAGTTAGATTTGATTCATCCTCCCAGCCCCATGCTTCCAGAAATAAGACTCAGTGTCAGGGACAGAGTGTCCCTGTTGTTCCCCAGTCCCTGAGAATTTGACCTTATCTGAGTAACAGTCTATTCTCGGAGGAACCATGGAGTGTTCTCGGAAAAACCATAAAATGTTTTGTCAACGTTCTGCTCCGGCCAGGCGTGAAGCCAGGTACACACCCCCGCCCACTTCCTCTGAATGCTTCCTTGCTCTGCAAGTATATTTACCCTGCCCTTCTGAAGTAAAGTTAGACCTTGACAGCCATTTTTGCTTGGTCTCGTTCCTTTCTCTCGCCCGTTTCTCTTTCAGGCTCGGTCCCCTTCGGACCCTGGTTAATTACTCGCCCTGTGGGATGGGGCAAGTGGCGCCCGAAACAGGGACCCGAAGTACAGACACTTGCCAGACGGAACACATAAGCGGAGCTCCAGAGACAGAGATCACCACCTGCGCTATGGTCCTTCCGCCGCTCACGGGGACCAGCGAACGGTAAGCAATGATTCTTCCCTTCCGTCTCATAGAAATGGGCCAGCAATTGTCAAAGGAGGCAGCCTTCATTAAGGACTTGAAGGCCTCCCTCAGGGAGAGAGGAATCAGAGTTAAAAAGAAAGACCTTATAAAATTTTTTATATTTGTGGATCAGACTTGTCCGTGGTTTATCATAGATGGGCCGAATATAAGCCCAAAAAAGTGGCAAAGGGTGGGCCGAGAGCTTAATGATAGGCTTACCAAGGAAGGTCCTGATGCTATTCCCTCCACCGTTTTTTCTTATTGGGGCCTCATTCGTGATATCATTGAGGCAGCCAGTGATGACCCCGATAGACAGCAACTTCTGGTAGTTACTGAAAATTGCCTTAGACCCCTCTCCGTTCACCCTCTGTCAAATCAGTAGTCATAGACATGAGCCCTGTTAATGGACCGGCATCAAAGTCACAAGGAAGGGTTGTAAATTTGCACCCTTCCCCAACCGGGTGCCTAAAAACATATTTAACAGCCCCTGTCTTTGGGGGCCCTTCAGGAGAGGATCCCCTAGATCCTGGGGACGAGGCTACCCTGGAGGAGGAAGCTGCCCGATATCATAATCCCGATTGGCCCCCCTTGGCCTCTGCACCACCTCCTCCTGCCTATCCTCTCCCCATATGTGCTCCCTCCCTGCATGTGTCAGCCGTCCCCCTAATGGAGGCCCGCGATAAATTGGCAACTCAAGTCCCTGAATTAAAAGAGGTCCTACACCTTCAGAAGGAGTTCGCCCAACTCTCCACAAAATTGGCCTCCCTGCAGGTGTCTATTAAAGATACTCTTTTCATGCCATCCTCTTGCCCCTCTTGCCCCCTTTCAAAGAGTACCCCACCACGACAAGGCCTCACTTCAAAATCTTCTCAAGTCCCTCGTCGCCTGGCCATGACCTGTCCTGTCTTGACTAGATCTAGAGCGGCTACATTAGAGGGAGATTTACCAGCCATCCCAGAGGTGAGCCATGAGCCGGCCCCTGATTCTACCGCCCCGCTTCCTCCTTTATCCGAATCTCCTTATGATGAGGTGGCCGTTGTGGGGTCAGATAGTGAGGAGGAAGAGCCCCCCCC
>JADRCD010162010.1:0-10445 GCA_019843815.1 Montemys delectorum
CCCAGAGCCAGAATCCAGGGCTCCCTGCTCTCTCCACGCTGCCAAGGACAAAACCCAACCCCAAGATGAGTGCAAGCTTTCAGTGTCCTCTCTGACAGAAATGCTGCTCACTCCTCAGGACACGGCCAGCCGCCAAAGACAAAAGCTGGTTCTGAGCTGCAGCTCCTTGACTTCCTGTAAGGCTAGAGGTTAGCTTCACCTTGCATATGTGGTACCAGGCCTGTGCTGGGCCCTGGCCAATGAGTGGCCCAAATTGCAACTCTATAGAAGGAGGTAATGGGATGCATTTCCTGTTTCCGGTGGTCCTGGTGGATGAGCAAGGTGGTTAGAGGGTCAGGAACCGTGGCATATGTGCATTTACCCATGGTGTCAGCAGCCAGGTGAGAAGCCAAGGCGCGACTGTGTGGCAGGAGAGGTAGTAGAGGGATAGAAATGCCTGTCCTAAAGGGACTGAAGGAGCTGAGGGAGATTGCAGCCACATGGGTGGAGCAACAGTGGCAACCAGCCAGACCACCAGGAGCTCCCGGGGACTGGACCACCAACCAAAGAGCACACATGGAGGGACCCATGGCTCTAGCCGGACACATATGTGGCCGAGGATGGCCGTGTTGGATATCAGGGGGAGGAGCTGCCCTTGGCCTGAGGCGGTTCCGTGCCCCAGTATAGGGGAATCCCAAGGAGGGAAGGTGGGAGTGGTGGGTGGGTGGGGAAGCACCCTCATAGAGGGAGGGGGAGGGGGTGTGGGGGAGGGGATTCTGGAGGGGAGACCTGAAAAGGGGGAAACATTTGAAATGTAAATAAAGAAAATATCTAATAAAAGAAAAAATAGTAAAAAGGAAGGAAGGAAGGAAGGAAAGAAAGAAACTGACACAAGAGTGCACCCACACTTGGGCCTCTGAGCCGGCTGTATACTAGTGTAAACCTCGTCTGAGTTCCACAGACATGCGCCTGAACCATCAGTTTCCTTGCTGCAGGTCAGTAACAACTCTGAGGGAGTTGTCGGATCTGAGTGTGCTCAGCCAATGATCCTCAGAGGATGCTGCTGGTCTTTGGACATACTTGAGTTTCAGATTTTGACCACACTGTATTAGAATGAGTTAATCATTCGTACCAGATGCCTAGTGACACTGTTAACGTTCCTGCTCCCCTTACCTCAGTGAACTGAGCTAGTAATCACCATCAGAGGCTGCTAGTGGGACATTTTAAAAATTGCTATGTGCGATGACTTTATCAGGAGCTGAGATTTCTGCTCAGGAGAGATCCACTTAACATTGAATTTTATGACTCTATGCAATTATATGCCTGAAAAACATACAAAGCCCTGTTACAAATGAGGCATAATGCAGAATCCAGGAGCATTAAAATTATCCTAGCTGCTGCCTGACGTTCAGTAGCCCCAAATCTTATTAGCACCAATGCGTCGCTGGAGAGGCTGAGCATAGACAAGCTCATCTGGCCCCTGTTAAAGCTCATTGTCAAGGGTGGCTTCACAGCAGAATACATTACTGTCTTCACAGTGGGTTCTAATTCAAGGCTTACTTTTACAATATTTCTTCTTGGAAGAGTAATGATTTACTTTATAAGTCATAATCTCTCCAAGGCTTTCAATAATCTCTTAGATGGAAAAAAATGGACTTTAGTGATTTACAAAAGGCACAGAAATTGCTACAAAATAGTGTAATTTCCTCAATAATGTGGAGTTAACATTATTTTGAGAAAAATAGGTACTTTTAATCTTTTTAATTAAAATCACCAAAGATTTAGACAAAGAAATCTGACTTAAGCCCGGGATTTTGAGTTGTACAGTTAATTCTCTGCTCTCCCGGACCATTGTGTGTTCTCTTGTACTGTGGAGCAGAGAGCCCCAGAGGAATGTGAGCAACCTCTCGCCACATTAGAACCAGTATTAGAGTTTTTCCTTGTCTCTATGACAGAACACCTGACTAAACCAGCTGGAGGGGGGAGGGTTCACTTCGGCTCACACTGAGAGTCCAAGCCAGCATGGAGAGGACACCACAGAGGCAGGAGCTTGCAGTCACATTGCATCCCATAGTCGGGAAGCGGAGAGCCTTGAATACTGATGCTAGCATAGCTTGTTCTTATTTATGCACCCCTGCCCGACATCCCATGGGATGGTGTCACTGGCTTAGAATGGGTCTCCCCACTTCCCAATCTATGCATCCCCTCACAGGTACAACCAGAGGTCTGTCTTCATAGCGATTCTAGATCCTGTCGAGTTAGAAGTCGGTACTGGGCATCACGGGAGGGTAAGCCACGCATGGAATATGCATCCGTGTTTCAGATCACAGCACAAAAGCATGGATGGATTTCTGTTTGTAAAGAGGAAATGGTAAGAGGAATGCTGTCCATGGGACATGTGCACACAGAGCAAGCAGAATGGACCAGTGATTAAAGCTTCATGAAGTTCAGGTTCAACCCAAAAGCCACCTGGGAAGGCGCCTGCTTCCCCACTGAGCTGGCCACCTCTTCGCCCATGTGCGGCCAGCAGGTATTTATTTTACGGTCCTCCACATGGAAGGCAGTTCACTGCACGTACAAAGAAAGACAGACAGACATAGTGCAGGGATTGCTAATGGAAAGCTCAAAGCACTGAGGTGATGCCACTTGGCTATACTCAACTTTTCTGGGCTCCCACAGCTCTAGAGAATGGTCATTTACTAGAGAGATGGGGAAGTAAGAGGCACGATAGCTGAATTAGTGTTTCCAGCGATTTCTAAAATAGTCCTAAGCATGCCTCTGCCGCGTCGTACTATATATGTATGTATATATATGTATGCAAAGCAACCCTCTGAGCATTGGTGATTACAAACTTGAAGTAGTGATTGACTCTGGAGGATGTTGCAGATGCCTGGCTTTGTGCAGTACCAAATACTCATCCAAGACTTAATACACTGTCGAGAGAGCTTTTGGTGCTGCTTCTAGGAATTTAGCATTTGTCTCTGGGCTGGGACAAGGAAGTAGGCTCAGATAAGAACAGGAGTCTGATATAGCTGTCTCCTAAGAGGCTCTGACAGTACCTGACTAATAGAGAAGTAGAGGCCCACAGCCATCCATTGGACTGAGCACAGGGTCCCCAGTGAAGGAGCTAGAGAAAGGACCCAAGGAGCTGATAGATTTGCAGCCCCTTGGGAAGAACAACAATATGAATTAGCTAGTACCCTGAGAGCTCCCAGGGACTAAACCATCAACCAAAGAGTACACATGGTGGGACTCATGGCTCCAGCTGCATATGTATCAGGGGATGGCCTAGTTGATCATTAGTGGGAGGAGAGGCCCCTGGTCCTGTGAAAGTTCTATGCCCCAGTGTAGGGGAATGCCAGGGCCAGGAATCTCGAGAGGGTGGGTTGGTGAGCAGGGGGAAGGGGAGGGAATAGGTCCCCCCCCGAGGGGAAACCAGGAAAGGGGATAACATTTGAAATGTAAATAAAGAAAATATATAATATAAATAAATAAATAAATAAATAAATAAATAAATGTCAGAAACAGTGACCATGGGACTTTGTCTACTATTTTGCCTTATGTGATCTCTTTGCTCAATTAATATCTTGTGTGATCTTCTTGTTTACTGTTTTCCTTGATTACCTTTTCTTTGATCTAAGAGCTGATCATATTTTTGAATATACGTAGAATGGTATCAGAGGAGGCCGGAGGACTGCTTCAGCCTCAGGACTAGCTGGAGTCATGTTATAATGTTGTCTAATCATTTTACTTCTTTTTCAGTCCTCCCTCCCTTGAGAACCTGTTGACTGACTGAGCTGGCTTGGTCAATGCACATACTCATTTATTATTTTGTCAATTTGTGCATGGGGTGGGAGTGTGTGTGCCACATGCATAAAGATGTAGGCCAACGGATGACTCCTGGGATTCAGTTCTCTTTGTCTACCATGGGGTTTCAGGGATCTAACTTGGGCTGTCAGTCTCAGCCACCAGCTCCCTTACCCTCTGAGTCATTTTACTGTCCCAAGATTTAATTATTCCTGTAAAATTACATCCAACCTTCTTATTAACATGAGAATTCACTATGGTTTTTAAAAATGATAAAATTACCTTTTGGAATGGTTTTAAAAACATTTCTTTATAATTTATTATTAGTGAATGCTTGATTTGTGTACCTATTTTCAGGTGAAAGGGGTCTGGGGGATGCATGAGAATTCAGAAGCCCTAAGTCAAGATGCCCAAGAGAAAGCAGAGGTCATGAGTGCGCAAGAGGAAGGGAGCTGTGAGCTGCTGATGAGGGGACAGAGGGGTTGCCATGGCGCTGTGAGCTGGAGATGAGAGGTTGCCGTGGTTAGCAGTGCTTGGCTGACTCTTGCAGGAATTGCAAAGGAAGCAGGTTGAACACAAATTTTGAATAAGGAAGAGGATCCAGGCCTGGGGAAGGATCAAGACACGATGACGTTTGAGAGCCGGGCCCTCTGAACTGGGCTTCCAGGAAGAGCAGAGGGCGAGGCTGGGATCTTGCTCCAGGGTTCAAGGATGGTAAAACTGGCAAAAGTGACCAGAGAGAGACCTGGAGAGAGACTCCAGGAAGGAAAGCTGACCTTGGTGGGAGACTTGCGGGAAGGAAGATCTCCAAGGACCAAGCCGCACTTCTCTTCAGTGGAAATGAATCTAGCTTGAGTTCGATCACCTGTTCACCCACTTCGCAGGCTGAAACTTTGGATTCTCCAAGTGAATGTCCTCTGGGGTCTGTTCAGGGGTAGATGACTTTCTTGAATGTATTTTTTCCCCGTCTGAAGCCCGTGTGGGCAAAGGCAGAGCTTTTATTTCACTCAAATGCTTAAATAATCATTTGTAAGGCATTTCTTGCCATCATTTTTTTTTTTTTAACTTTTCTTTATAAATAGGAAAGTATAGAATTTTTTTTTTGTTTTCCTGCTGGAGTTAGGCTCTATAAGTTCTAGGTCCCTTCCTTTGAGTCCTGAGAGTCTCTCACCTCCCAGGTCTCTGGTGCATTCTGGAGGCCCCCCCCCCCCAATCTCCCGAGGTTGCCTGTTTCCATTCTTTCTGCTGGACCTCAGGGCTTCAGTCTTTTTTCCTCACCCAGTACCAGATCAAGTGAGGGATGGGGTTGCCATCCTATAGTCACAACTCTGACCCATAATTGTTCCTGTCTGAAAGAATTACAGGGATGGAAAGGGAGAGTAGCCCAAGGAAAAGAAGGTCCAGTGTCAGGCCCAAAGTGGGATCCAGCTCAAGGGGAGGTCCTAAGACCTGACACTATTACTGAGGCTATGGAGTGCTCACAAAAAGGACCTATCATGACTGCCCTCTGAAAGACCCAACAAGCAGCTGAAAGAGTCAGATGCAGATATTTGCACCCAACCAATGGACACAAGCAGCTGATCCCTGTTGTTGAATTAGGGAAGGCGGAAAGAAGCTGAGGAGAAGGGCGATCCTGTAGGAGGACCAGCAGTCTCAATTAATCTGGACCCCTGAGATCTCTCAAACACTGGATCACCAAACAAGGCAGCATACACCAGCTGATATGTGGCTCCCAACACACATACAGTAGAGGACTGTTGGGTCTGGGTTCATTCAGAGATGATGCACCTAACCCTCAAGAGATTGGAGGCCCCAGGGAGTTTAGAGGTCAGATGGGGTGGGGGATAGGGACATCCATGTGGAGATGGGGGGTGGGGAGGAGGTATGTGATGTGGAACAGTCAGAGGGTGGATCTGGGGCAGGGAGAATAAAATATGGAATGTAAAAAAAAAGGAAATGTAAGTAAAATATCCAATTTAAAAAAAGAAAACAAAAACTTTTTTCCTTAGGGACAGAATAAGACACACACAAAATGCTTCAAATTTCCTTTATTTTTCCTGGAAAAAAATGTGTACAATATGTTTCCTCTCCCTAATTCCCCCCAGATCCTTTCCAACTCCCAACCTACTCAGCTTTAGGTTCTTAGTCTCTTCCTCTTAAAAAACAAAAGGGAAGAAACACACACACACAAAACAAACAAACAAAAAAACCAAAATACGAGTAAAAAACAAATAAGACAAAAATCTCCCAAACAAAGCAAAAATGAGATTAAAAAGTCTACAAAATTACCATTGGGTTTGTTTTGTGTTGGCCTTCTATTTCTGGGCATTGGCCCTACCCGGAGTGTAGTTAATACTCCCACTGAGATTTCACTGGAGAAAACTAAGTTTTTCTTTGCTAAGAGATATCAGTTGCAAATGTATGTGGTTAGAGGTGGGAGCCTGTGTCCACTTTGCTCTCTCAGGGCTGAGACTATCTGGCTTGAACTTAAGCAGGCCTGTGTATGCTGCCACAGTCTCGTGAGCTCATATTCCAGTCCTATGTCTGGGAGACACTTTCCTTGGAGTCCTCTGGCTCTTTCAATCTTTCTGCTGCTTCTTCTGCATGGATTCCCTGAGTGCTGGGGGGAGGGGTTTGATGAAGATGTCCCATTTAGGAATGAGATCCCCAAAATCTCTCACCCTCTGGACACTGTCCGGTCGTAGGTCTTTGTATGAGTTTCTATCTACTTCAGAAAGCTTCTCTGGTGATGGCTAAGTGAGGCACTGTCCTATGGATGTAGCATAATCTCATTAGAAGCCATTGTGTTGCCTGCTCATTTAGCAGAGTTTCCCCTGGGCCCATGGTCGATCTAGTCTCTAGTACTTGCTCATTTTAGGAGTATCAGATATGGGATACATCTCTTGCTGTAGGACTTAAATCCAATCAGAAGGTGGTTGGTTGTTTTCTGCCAGGAGCCATGGCCTTAACCATGGCCTTGTGGAAATTTAGCTTATACATACAGTCCTGAGAGAACTTATATAGTCTAACAGTAAGAATATTTGTGGGTGTGGAGGACACTCTGACCGCTGGTTCCAGAGACTGAAGATTGCCACCTGGCCTTCGGAAAGCCCCAGGGGCTCTTCCCCCCTCCTTGAAGCCTCCTCTTGTTTATGCTGCTTATATTACCATCCCTGAAGTAAAGTTTTCAGAGCTTGATCAGACACCTGTCTTGCTCTCATTCTTTGTGTCTCTTGTCCCGCCTCAGTCTCTCTCCCCTGCCCTAGGTCCCTGCTGAATGCCCCATGGGCTGGGGCAGTTTTCATACCATTTATGCTATTATTACACATTATTATTATTATCGTGCAGGCTGACCACTGTTGTAGGTTACAGGATTTGCAGCTGGGTTGATGACGCCTGTACTGGCTAGTTTTGTGTGTCAACTTGACACAGGCTGGAGTTATCACAGAGAAGTGAACTTCAGGTTGGGGAAGTGCCTCCATGAGATCCAGCTGTGGGGCATTTTCTCAATTAGTGACCAAGGGGGTAGGGCCCCTTGTGGGTGGTGCCATCTCTGGGCTAGAAGTCTTGAGTTCTATAAGAGAGCAGGCTGAGCAAGCCAGGAGAAGCAAGCCAGTAAGGAACATCCCTCCATGGCCTCTGCATCAGCTCCTGCTTCCTGACCTGCTTGAGTTCCAGTCCTGACTTCCTCTGGTGATAAACAGCAATGTGAAAGTGTAAGCTGAATAAACCCTTTCCTCCCCAACTTGCTTCTTGGTCATGATGTTTATGCAGGAATAGAAACCCTGACTAAGACAACACCCTTCCTTTCTCTTCTGTTCAGTGAGATATCTAAGTGCTCTCTCTACCACCCGTGAAGAGAGTAACCAGTAGCCATAGCAATATCCTGTGATACTGAAGGTTTCCATAGGGCTGCTTCGGTCAATTATCAAGAAGATAGAACCCATTTCTGGCATTGTTTTACTTGGAGGCAAAAGATGTCTAATTGGAGCATTGTCTTCCCTGTTTGGTGACTTCATTTAGATAACTTTTACACACACACACACACACACACACACACACACACACACACACACACTTCTACAGTCTTCCTATGGTTTCTCAAATGGCCTGTAGTGTTAGTTGCCTCCCCCCCCCCATATCTCCTTCTTTCCTTTCTTCTCCCATAGCCTCCCCTATTTGACCCTATCTAGCTTCCTTTCTGTCTCTCTATAACATGCTGTAGTATTTTCCCTTTATTGGCAAATCCTTTGTCCCCTCACCTCTCCAGTCCCGTACTAGGTACCTTTTGGTGTCTGGGTTACTGGGTTACCTCACTTTGGTTTCTTTCCTAGCTCCATCCATTTGCCTGTGAATTTTATAAATTCATTTTTTTGCATGTCAACAATATTTTGTAGTATAAATGTATCAGATTTTCACCAACCATTCATCAACTAATGGACAGCTAGGCTGTTTCCAGTTCCTGGCTATTATAAGGAAAGACACAATGAATATGGGCAAACAAGTATCTCTGTAGCAAGATGTAGAGATCCTTAGGCATATGGCCAAGTGTGGTGGAGCTGAATCTTGACATAGCTCTAGTACCAGTTTCCCTCAGTATACCACACTGACTTCCATAGTAGCTGTACAAGTTTGCAATGGACAAACACAATAGATAAATGTTCTCCTTTTCCCACATTCTTGTCAATATGGGCCTTCATTTTTTTTTTATTGATTTCCTTTATCAATGTGTGTGGTAGTTTGAATAGGTTTGGCCCCCATAGACTCATGTGTTTGAATGTTTGGCCGACAGGGAGTTGCACTATTAGTGCCTTGTTATGGTAGGCGTGTTCTTATTGGAGTAGATGTGGCACTCTGGGTGTGGGCTTTCAGGTCTCCTGTGCTTAAGCTCTGCCAGTGTGGAATCAGAGTGTCCTTTTGGATGCCTCCATATCAAGATAATAGAATTCTCAACTCCTTTCCCAGCACCATGTCTGCCCTCAGGCTACCATGCTTCCTACCATGATGATAATAATGGACTGAACCTCTAAAATTGTAAGCCAGCCCCAAATTAAAATGTTTTCTTTTATAAGGATTGACATATAGGTCTTTCATTTGTTTGGTTAGAGTTACCCCAAGATATTTTATGTTATTTGTAGCTATTGTGAAGGGAGTTGCTTCCCTAATTTCTTTCTCAGCCTGTTTATCATTTGTATAAAGGAAGGCTACTGATTTATTTGAGTTAATTTTGTATCTGGCCACTTTGCTAAGGTTGTTTATCAGCTGGAGAAGCTCTCTGGTAGAGTTTTGGGGTCGCTTGTGTATACTCTCATATCATCTGCAAATAGTGATGCCTTTATTTCCTCTTTGCCAGTGTGTATCCCCTTGATGTCTTTTTGTTGTCTTATTGTTCTAGCTAGCACTTTGAGTACTATACTGAATAGATATGGGGAGAGTGGGCATCCTTGTCTTGTCCCTGATTTCAGTGGGATTGCTTCATGTATCTCTCCATTTAATTTGATATCGGCTGTTAGTTTGCAGTAAATTGCTTTTGCTATGTTTAGGTATGGGCCTTGAATTCCTTATCTCTCCAATACTTTTAACATGAAGGGATGTTGTATTTTGTCAAATGCTTTTTCTGCATCTAAGGAGATGATCATGTGATTTTTTTTTGAGTTTGTTTTTATAATGGATTACATTAATGGATTTTTGTATATTAAATCAACCTTGCATCCCTAGGCTGAAGCCTACTTGATCATGGTGGTGGATGATGGTTTGATATGTTCTTGGATTTGGTTTGCCACAATTTTATTCAGTATTTTTGCATCGATATTCGTAAGCTAGAATGATCTGAAGTTCTCTTTTCTGGTTGGGTCCTTGTGTGGTTTAAGTATCAGAGTAATTGTGACTTCATAGAACAAGTTAGGTAGTGTTCCTTCTCTTTCTATTTTATGGAATAGTTTGAGGAAAATTGCTATCAGGTCTTCTTGGAAGGTCTGGTAGAGTTCTGCACTAAATCTATCTGGCCCTGGGCTTTTTATTTTAGTTGGGAGGTTTTTAATGACTTCTTCTATTTCTTGTGTGATATGGGCCTGTTTAGGTAGTTTACCTGCTCTTGATTTAACTTTGGTATATGGCATCTGTCTAGAAAACCATCCACTTCATCTAGATTTTCCAGTTTTGTTGAGTATAGGCTTTTATAGTAGAATCTGATGATTTTTTAAATTTCCTCTGTTTCTGTTCTTATGTTTCCCTTTTCATTTCTGATTTTGTTAATTTGGATACCGTCTCTTGACCCTTTAGATAGTTTAGTTAGAGGTTTATCTGTCTTGTTGATTTCCTCAAAGAACCAGCTTCTGTTTTTGTTGATTCTTTGTATTGTTTTCTTTGTTTCTAATTGGTTGATTTCAGCCCTGAGTTTGACTATTCCCTGTCTTCTACTCCTCTTGGGTGAGTTTGCTTCTTTTTGTTCTAGAGCTTTCTGTTGTGCTGTTAAGTTGTTAGTGTAAGATCTCTCCAGTTTCTTTACCAGAGCACGTAATGCTATGAACTTTCCACTTAGCACTGCTTTCATTGTGTCTCATAAATTTGGGTATGATATATCAATATTTTCATTAAATCCCAGGAAGTCTTTAATCTCTTTCTTTATTTCTTCCCTGACTAAGTTATTATTATTATTA
>JADRCD010162025.1:0-23391 GCA_019843815.1 Montemys delectorum
CTTTGGACAGTTACTCACAAGCTTCTCATCAGTTCAGAATTTTGCGTTTTCTGGAATTTCTTGTCAAGCAAAATGATACAGAATATTCTTTTTGTGACTTTTGTCTGATTTTTTTAAAAAAAAATGTATTTATGGGTACCAGTAGCACAGTATTTTTTTCCTGAGTAATTTCATTTGTATCTATTACATGGATAGTCCAGTAGCCTCAATGGTCTGGAGAATCTTAGAATTGTTGTGTTTTCAGTTGACACAAGAAGGAAATAATTTCTTTGAGTACTGTCCAAGATAATCTGAGGATGTAGGTCAGGTAACACAGATCATAATGTCACCTATGCAAGATGGGCCACTCTTGTCACCATCTGGTACACACCAGGGTTTGGGATGGATTCCACATGCTCCATGTGTGGTAGAAGCAGAGGCAGCTGACAGGAAAAGCACCAGCCTGAGGAAAGGGCATCTGAGTTCTCTGTCATTTTCCCATCATTCCCTAGGCTGAAGTGCTGAGGCAGATGCTGAGCACACACACCAAGGATGCCGTCCATGCCTGTTACAGGGGAAATGCATGCCTCATAAATATAGCTGCATGTGGGTGGTTATGTATCTGCCATAGCTCATTGAACTAATTGGATGGAGTTACATGCTTTGATGAGAAGAATAAATTTAAACCCCTTGAGGGTCCAGGTTTAAGAAACTTGGAAAGGAATAGTAACATGCAGATAAAGGATAATTTACCCATTTCCAACCTACTCTCATTCAAGACAGGGGCTTATGCTTGTCCACATACAGAAGTACTGGGTTGTGTTATATAGAAAGATATTAATTAATGAATTAAAAGGACCTGAAGTTAGATGGGTAGGAGTGGTTCTGTGAAGAGTCTGAGGAGGGGGGAATATGATCAAAACTTGAAATTCTTGTGTTTGGGGGTAAATGTTTAGGGTAAAAACATTAATTGGATTGCCAAAAGATTAAGTATAAATGTTTGTGCTTGGCTTTAACACCATTATCAAAAACAAGCTGAATTTTGCTTTTGAGCTTTCCAGTAGCCAAAGAATCAAGTAAGAATAGGAATAGTTAGGGCTATACTCCAGCTGTTAAAAAAAAAAAAGCGAGACCAGTTTGTCTTTATAGTTCCCTGTCCTAGAAAACAAGGCGGGCATGGTCAACAGTAGCTTTAGCAGTGCTGCTCTAAAAGGCTGCTTTTTCAATGAGTGCACATCCCCAGGATTTAATTCCTTAAAGGGTTTCTCCAAGTGCCTCAGGCACACTGAAGTGAATGCCTCTGGGCAAGTCTTAACTCCAGTGATGCTGCTAGTATTTCAGAGGTGGGCGGTGGGCCCTGAGTGCCTGTGTATTCGAGGAACTTAGCAAGGACCTTTTGTCTCTTAGAGGGCCGTGGGGAGGCCTGGGAGCACCTGAAGAAGTTGGTGTCTTACACTGGGACACACACTTGCTTGGGGAGAAGGAGGGTTCAGCACTAGCATGCACTTGACATTAATCCAGACCAGGCATGAGCGTGTGTGTAGGGATCTGGTCACCCCGAGGATGAGGTAATAGCCCTCTTTTGTAGATAAAACAGCTAAAATAACTCACTCAGATCCCATGACCACTGAGTAGAAGAGCTGAGTATTCAAATCAGTTATGTCCAGTACTCTCTAAGTTCATAGTTTTGTTTTTAAACTTATGTCTATTGACTTACTTTTAAGTGTTCTTCCCCATTTCTTCAATTTTGTTTCAAAAGTCTTTCCACCTTTAAAATAATGTTCTAGCATTTAGGACTAAGACTTATTAGGTAAATCTATAGTGTGCTTTGAAACTGACCCTGAGAAGCCTGCACGGAGAAGGGTAGGCTCAAAGAAGCATGTCTCACGTTTGTGACACCTAAGGATAAAGGTGAGGGAGTCCTCAATACTTTCTAGAAGCCAACTTTACTCACTGCGACATTCTGGACAGCTTAGTCCCCCGGGCGTGAGTAGTTTCCCATGCCCTGCCTGCCTGGTCATACTTTTAGTGGGCTGAACTTGTATGTTTTATCCCAAGTGTGGTCACAGGCTGCTCCACAAAGCCCTTTTAGCCTAAGCGTAGTAATACTATTTTAGCCTAACTGGTTGTTTATTGGATCATATTTTGTATCAAAAAACCTCCTGCTCCTGAATAACTATTTATAGATGAGTTTTTCGAGCACACCCTCATCAGAGACATCTTGTGGTTTATTTACTGTTTTAATTCAGTAACATGTTATGATTTTTATTTCAGTCTTGTTTCCATTCAAAATGTATTTCCGAGTCTGTTGAGACTATGAAACTCTTTCATGTGAGCTTTGTTTAGTGTAATAGAATCCCAGCCTCTAGTGTTGTGGTCAGAGTCAAAATACTGCATCACTGGAGAAAAATAACTGCCAGACTGTATTCTAATGCTGCAGAGACCCTGCTGTAATGCCAACATTCTGTAAAGCAGTTAAAGGCTCTGATTGATATTTTTCCTTGTGCCTATTTTGGCATGTAATTTTCTAATAACTAAACTTCCCCAGCTTTTATATTTTTATTTTTTGTATTTTATGAAATTATTTTACAATTTTTATTACAGTGATGCAATATAGGAAAAGGCCATAAAAGCAGGATATTTTAGAGAGAGCAGCTGTTTTTGACAATTGATACCATGTTGACACTCTTTAAACTTCTGGAGTAAACACTCACAATCAAGAGCACACAGCTGGCTGCTGCTGCTGTTTCCCTCCCTTAGCTCCATTGATTTTCTAGCATGTGGCAAGGGGAACCTGGTAGCTGTGACCTTTGTGACTAGGTTACCTCTGACTGCATGCCTCTGTAGTTTGTACTAGAGTGTTCCAACAGTGGTGAGACCCAGGACAGGCCAGATGTAAAGGACACTAGCTGTACCAGAGTGACTTGGCAACAGACTGTCGTTGAGCCTCCAGAGCTGAAGCGCTTAGACTTAGGGCTGCTGCTTGTTGGGAAATTGTGGTGAGACTCCTGTTCATGAGCTTACCTCTCCAGTCTTCACCATGCTTTCTTTCTGCTTTCTCTCTCATGGTGCTTCTAAATCTTCCAGGAAGGAGTTAAATTGGACCAGTTTCTCATTCAGTGCAGAGATCTCAGTCACTGTGTTTAGAGAACGAGTGTGCTTCAGTGAAACGCATTTTTAGTGATTAAAAAAAAATGTTTACAAAGCTGAAAAAATGGAGTCTCTTTATGGACTATTTCCATTCATTTCTGAAAATCACATTCTTTCAGAATAATGTAACTAAAATAATGGGCCTGAAATTGTATTTGCAAGTATTTTTCCTGGGCAAGTCAGTAATAGGCAGATATTTGGTGGTAGAGAGTCAGAAGCATGTTTACATTGCTCTTCAAATAGCTATTCTGACTGAGTTCTGTGGAGCCCTTAGCTGAGTCCTAGAAGATGTGTATTTAACTAGATGGTTTGTAATTAGTTTAACTAGATTAACTAGTTGCATATTTTCTGTTAATTTTTGGTGCTGCTTAGTGGAACAGCCATAGATGTCTTGGTCTCAGGAAGTAGAGATAGATGGCCATGATTGGTGCTAACAGCACTGTCCTTGGGCTTAGGTCCTTACTCCTCAACACAGCTTTCCAGGGAGACAGCTATTGTCTCTAGTTTTAGGTGATGTAGTTGGAACATGGCATTTAAGTAATTAGCAAGAGGTAGAATTGTCGGGTTCTGGCCATAGCTGTGGCCTCTCAGAGCTTAACTCATGGAATTCACTCTTGAGAGTTTGAAGAAAGAGGGCTATATTCTCTTGAATTTTTACACTATTAAGGGGTCGTTCGTTCAGCTTCAGGTGCCGCTTTGGCTTGTGCAGAGTGGCAGTTCACACGTGTTCTTTTGTTTTCCTCACCTCATAGTCTAGATGTTACTGGACTTTATATGCTGAGCCTTGCTTAAGAGCAAGGAATATTTATCTTCCCATTTGGTTATCTTTTTGAAACATGAATTGCTTTTGTCACTTTTATGAGATAATAAGGAAAGTCTGTGTAGTATGCATTAGCACTTAACTTTCTATGGCTGGAATATTTCATGTGTGTATCTACACATACAAATACATACACACACACACACACACACACACATACCACTGTTTGCTTATCCATTTACTCATTAATGGACAATTGAACTGTTAATTCCTTATGGCTGTTATGGTTGGGACTCTATGAACACACACACACACACACACACACACACACACACACACATATATATGTGTGTGTGTGTGTATATATATATATATATATATATATATATATATATATATATTTATATTTGACTCGTGTTTCAGTTCGTTGGGATGAAAACCCAGTGCTGGCCCATACTATATTTTGCAGTGCAATATGGGAGGACCTTCCTGTCTCTGTATTCTCTCCAACAACTATTACTCTGTTTTTGTATTAGAGCCAGCCTAATGGGTGCGAAGTGGCATCTCATTGTGGTTTTGATGTGCATTTCTTTAACTGATTAATGCTTCTAGAGATTCTCTAGTTTTCTTACTGGCTACTTGTGTAACTTACTTGGAGAAATAACTGTTGATGTCCATGTTCATTTTTTAATTTATTTTAAAATTATTCTTTTGTTATTGTATATAGGTGGGTGTTTTGCCTGCATTAAGTCTGCACTGTGCTTGTGCCTGGTACTTGAGGAAGCCAGAACAGGGTGGAACTGCAGTTACAGATGGTTGTGAGCTTCCATGTGGGTACTTGGAGACAAACTCATGTCCTTTAGAGGAGCAGCCAGTGCTCTTAACCACTGAGCCATCTCTCTGTCCTTGCTGCCTATTTTTTAAATGAGGTTTGTGTTTTGTTCTTTGGTAGCAGTAGTTCTTTATGTGTGGATTTTACACTCTCAGTGCATGGTTTCCAGCTCTTTTTTCTCATTTTGTAGGCTCTTTTCATGTTTGAGATTTTTCTTGTTTTTTCCCCCCATTCACAGGAGGGGTAAAAACCAGAAAGTTTGATTTTCTTCCTGGCCATGCTATCTATCAGTTCAGTCTCCTGAGGGTGTAGTGTTAAAAAATGATTTTGAGTAGTATTGAGTTCATCTACTTTTTATTACCCATGCTTTTGTTAAAAGCATTTTAGTGACTTTAAACAAAGGTAAGTGTAAAAGAGTACCTGCCGTCTGATTTACTAATGCAGACTCGTCGGAAGACAGTTTGAATTGACTGGGAGGAAAACAAAGACTGTTTTCAATGCTGCTGTGGAACCCGTGGTTTTGCACTTGGCAAGTCCCCTTAGACTTGATGGAGCAGTGTCCTCAGCCTGAGGGAACATTATATTCAGGTTATGCCGATGCTTATCTAGGAATATACATTTGTTAAGCTAATTGAACCTTGCACTTAAAGTATTTTATCTTAATTGTAAGTTACAGTTACATTTCAATAGATGACCTGAAGAATACGTGCTATTAGTTCACTCCACTGTTTATAGACAGTAATGTTGGACTGTTTTGGACAACACAGCTATGAACCTTCTTTTACCTGCTTTGAATTCAAAGGCATGTTTATGTAGGAGTGGCGCTGCTGAGTCATCACACACACAGGGTACTGCTGGTCACCAGTGTAGCTGTACCAGCTTACACACTAGCAGGCACAAGCACTCTGTTGTACTGGGTTACACACTAGCAGCACAAGCATCCAGTCACTCTGCAGGGTCTCTCTGCTTCCTGTTAATCTGTTTTCAAATTTTGGTCACTGTAGTTGGGGAGGGCAGAGGGTTATAGTTTTAATTTAATGGACAAAGTTTCTATTTTAATTGTATATTTGTAGGCATTCTTTGAGTATTTCAAATGGGGAATTTGGTGGCTACAGAAGTATAGTGGGTGCCCATTGACCTTTGCCTTTCAAATTCTTACTAACTCTGATAAGTTTCCCATTTTACTGCTGTCTGAGCGAGTGATACTTTGTTTTTAATACTTTGAATACTCTCTAAGCATTGTGCTGTGCTCTTTGTCCATGGAGGCGCTGCACTGTGTATGTTAAGATGCTTTTTGATTATCAGTTACAGCCAAAGCTGCAGTTTGCCCATCATTATTTGGGCCTGTGGTTTGAGACCAAGACAAGTTTTTTTTCTTGTGGTATTTATTTTGATTTCCATGGTTCTTAGTGTAAAGTGTGTGCCTTTACAGTTACTGTGTAGCAAAACCCAGCTCACTTATGGTGTCTGTCTTGGGTTGGTCCATGCTAAACTTTGCTCTATCCTGGAGTTGGCCCGCGGAAGCTATGTAATACTTTCCAAACAAAGAATGATTTTATATTTTTACAGATTTGTTTAAAAAGAGAAAAAGAACACATCAGATATTGTAGGTACTTACAAATCCCTAAATATTGACTTCTGAGTCTTTACAGACACTTAGCGTATGTGGTGTTCTGTTCCATTGGTCATTTGTATTGTTGTTTGCTTTTTCAGACAGGATTTCTCTGTGTAGCTCTGATTGTCCTGTAACCCACTATGTAGACTAGGCTGGCCTCGAACTCCAGAGATTGGCCTGCTTCTGCTTCCTGAGTGCTGGGATTAAAGACTGACACCATGCCCAGCCCATTGATCATTTTATTTGCATCGAGCCTACACTGCTTTTGTTTGCTGTGGCTTGATAAGTAATTCTATCTGTAGTGCATTCTTCATTTGCTTGGACTGAGGTCTAACAGTGCTTTGTCACGAATCTGCGTGCATGAGGCTCCAGATTAAACCCACAAAAAGAAAAGGAAAAAAATCCTGACAATTTTTATTCATTATGCAATATTATAAAAGCTTTAGAATTGGGTTTTTAGTTATAAATTTTATTGTGTATGTGTTACAAAATTTAAATGTTGAAAAATACTTGCCTTCAGGAGGCCGAGGCAGAGACAGATGTGTCTGAATTCAAGGCTAGCCTCAACTGTAAGAGATCAGTATCTGCTCAGGATCCCCAGTACTGCTTTCTCAGCACAAAGCAGATGTATTGGCCCTATCGGGACTGAGCACAGGAAATGAGAGCGAAGGGGAGAGAGATTTGTCCAGATGACAAAGGACTGCCTCTGGAGAGAGAGGAGACAGCTGTGGCACATAGCAATATGGCTGTTTATAAAGGTAAGAGGGGAAACCCTGTGTTAGGATGAGGTGTTTAATTGGGCGTGTTAACTAGGTGAGCCAAAGGGGGCTTTCTTTTGATTGCTGGACTTGAATACTTTGTTAGCTGGACCTTGGTAGTGAGCCTCAGGAGGAGAAAGTGGCCAAATAAGGGACTAGACCTTGGGGGCTAGCTTCAGGAATGTAATCTAGTGGTTTTTAGTAAGGCAAAGGGGATTGGGAGGAAGGGCAAGGCCTGCCAGAGCCATTTCACCATGCTTGAGATGGCTAGAGTTCCTTCATGGTCTATGTAGTGAGTTCCAGGACACCCAGGCATGCACAGAGAAACCGTATCTCAAAAAACAAAGCATACAAACAAAACAAACAAAACAAAACAAAACAAAACAAAAAAATCCTTGCCATGTTGAATCTTGTAGTGTGTATCTCGGATTAATTGGTCTGCATCTATTGGGATAACCCTTAGGTTTTTCTTGTTCATCTTTTGATATAGTGAATATATATATTGATTGGATTTTTAGATGTAAACCAACTTTGTGACCAAACCAAGCTTGTTTGCATTGCTGTGCTTATCATCGGCTTGGCTCAGTCTTCTATTTGAAGATTTTTCCTTCTTAGCTCGGTGACTGTTTGTCATTGGCAGACACAGAGCAGCAGCAGCTAAGCAAGGGGATGGGTGACTCATGCCGAGAGTTAGCAGGGAATGATGGCAATGGATAAGAACTGAGGAAGACTGGGAAAAGACAGTGATAGGATCTGGTCCTGAGGGAAAACGTGAAGGAAAGATTTGTCAGTAAAAGCCTCACCCTTCAGTCTGGATCCAAGGAAGGCTCAGCTAGGCTGTAAAGCAGTAGAGGAGTTGAGGGAGCAGGGGAGCGGTCTTCTTGATGCGTCCCATTTTGGACAACAGTAGGGACGTGCCGGCTTAGGGGACATGGCAGCGGGCCGATGATCACTGGCCAGCCGCTCCTTGCAGAAGGTTCTCAGAGGGATGTCTGGCCCAGCGCTGCCATGATGCTCTCTGCCATGATGTTGGCCAGCCCTGAACACCTCGCTTCTCATTCCAGCCTTTGGAGACTGGTAGGTAGGCTCCTTACCTTGTCTAGCTTTCCTGTGAGTAGGAGTTGACCGTGAAGCCAGCTTTTACTTTACATATTTAGAAACTTTTGCTTATTTATAACTAATGAAAAATTTGTTTTTTTTTGTTTAATCTCCTTTAAATTTATTTTTATTTGTATCGTGTATGAGTGTTTTGCCTGCATATATGTCTGTTTACCACTTTCAGTCCTGGTACCCTCAGTGGCCAGAATAGGGCATTAGAACTGTGGTCCTCAACCTTCCTAATGCTGTGACCCATTAATACAGTTTCTCACGCTGTGGTGACTCCAACCATAAAATTATTTTTGTTACCACTTCATAACTGTAATTTTGCTACCGTTATGAATCGTAATGTAAATATCTGATGTGCAGGATATCTGATATGCAACCTTTGTAAAAGGGCCTTTAGACACTCAAAGAGGTCTAGATACACAGGTTGAGAACCATTGCCCTAGAACTAGAGTTACAGGCGGTTGTGAGCTGCCTTTTAGGTGCTGGGAATCAAAGCTCTGTCCTCCAGGAGAACAGGCCAGTGCTCTTAAACCACCGAGCCATCTCTCCCGCCCTTTGTTAATCTTTGTTGTAAGAGTCTGTTGATTCAGGGATTCTTAAAAGTTTATTTATTTATTTTGAGATTAAGAAAGCCATTTCTCCTTCATGCTTTCTATTTGATAAGTTAAATAAGACATATATCCATTCTTTTGGAAGTTAGTTTGGAAACGCTCCTTCTCTTTCTGCGGCCTGCATATCATTGTTGTGCTGTGCTGGAATTCAGGTTTGATTTAATGAAATGCCTTTGTTTTGCCCCCACTTTTGCCTTGTATATTCTTCACTAATCTTGGAGCTACAACTCTCCTCTCATGTAGCCTCTTCCGTGGCTATTAAGACAACCTAAGTTGGTTTTACTTTGTTGAAGGTAAACACAGATATACACACGTGCACACTGTAAGGTTTTCTGTGTCTTCAGTGCTCAGCCGTTTCCTGACAGTGAGTGTAGCTGAGGGCCGGGCTTGGGTGGGAGAGCCTTTGCTCCTCAAACTTTGCCACAGTCTGTGTATCCCTGGAGGGCTGCAGTTCAATATTTTCATTTCTTAAAAAATGACTACATTTTCATTTTTCTGCTTGAAATAAAGAAGCTAATGGAAAAGTGGTAGACAGTTTCAATTTTTGAAAGGTTATTTTGTAGGAAATGTCTCATAGTTAGTAAAAGATTGAAACTATGTTCATTAATAACACTGTGGAAATCCCTGCTCCCAGAAACAGACTGTTGATTATTCCTGTACGTTAGGTGAGAACTCCTGCCTCTAGATTGACTTGTTCCAAGAAACCGAGGCACTAGCACAGGTATGATACTGGGAAATAAGGAAACAAGAAGCAAAAACTGGTATTTAGCTTATGCAAAGTAAAATGCATGTTCAGTATGGACTTCTCCTCCTCACTCCCTCCTCCCTCCCTTATTTTTATAGAATCAGGATATCTTTATGTTGACTTGGCTGCTCTTGGACTCCTGGGCTCAAGTGACTCTTCTGTCCCTGCCTCCCAAGTCAGGTCAGACTACAGATCTACCCTGTTTACCTATCAATAGGTTTTTTAAAGACTTGAAAAACATAATACGTGAAGTTTAACTTGTTGGTCAAGAAACTAGATGTGATTTCAAAATCTTTAAGAATTCTAAACACTTTATTATGAAATATTTTAATGTGAAAGATAGCTTCAGAGAGAACTCATCGGAGGTCTTTGGCAGAGATAAAGAACTGGAGAGATTGACACTAGGGTTTGAGCAGTCTCTGAAGCATGGCCCTCATCTCTGGCTTTCTCTTACAGTGTTGCCCGGGGCAGCCCTCTAATTAGGTGGTTCTAAGCTGGCTTTTTCTAGCTGCTGCATAACTTACAACCTGGTCACAGCACAACCTTGCTGGAGAGCCCCAATCTTGTTCCTCATTGCTTTCCATAGCTTACAAAGAAAGTATGTGACTCCTAACTTAATCAGTGTTCACTGTGGGAATTACAGCCCCTGCTTTCAATGTTTAGCAGATAACTTCTCATCTTTGACATAAAAACAGAGCAGAAATATTCAAAGCTAAGTGTGAGGACATTAAGGAATACGTTTTTTGTTTGTTGATTCACTTAGCAAACATCTGCGCAGTCTGTACCATGAGCCAGACACTAAGCTGATTGCGTGGAAGGAAGCAACATGGCCTCTAACCTCACTTCCTTCAGAGTATTGAAAATGTCACCTGATGCAGTGCACTTCCTCAACTGACCAGTTAGTGAAAACAGCCTGCCTTCCGCACCCCTTTCCTTCTCGCTGTGCGTTGTCCACAGTGTTACCACAGCGTCACCTCACACTAACCTCTTCACCGTTTTCCCACTCTCAGGTGAAATGTAGAGCTGTAGGGCAGGAATTTTTTTTTCAAACTCAAACTAGTTTCTTTCATACATTTATTAGAAGCATATAAACCCACAAATTCACACATAAAACACTGAAAGATGGAAATATAAAATAATGTTTAAAGCATAGAAATAAAAGTCTGTACAGTTGTTACAGGATTGTGGCAAGAGAAACCATTTTCCTGCCAAAGAAGGGTCTGCTAGAGTAGGGCCTGGCAGTGAAGCCGTCCAGAGAGCATGGAAACGCACGATCAGAAAGAGTCAGAGTCTGTGGTTTGCTAATTAAGAGGTGCTAATTTTAAGGTATCAGTAAAAAACTTTTTTTGTAGTAGAGGATGCATTAGAACAGTGACCAAAACAAGATACTTTCTGACATGTAGCAAATTATTGAAGTTACAGAGCTCAGCAGAGTTTACCGAGGGATGAGGAAAGCAGATATTCGTAAGTGGGAACATTCCAGCATCACTGCATGCCCAGGGACAGCAGCGGCTTGGATGAGTTTGTATGCCTCTCCTGGGAATGCTTGTTCATCCAGAAAACCCTGCAACACAAGCATCTGAAGATGGATGAGTGTGGACAGCCCTGGTGAAGAGTGTGCAGTAGGCAGAGGCGCCCCAGCACTAGTCAGCTGCATAGAAAGGAGGGAAGGACTCAGGGCCATAGTATGGAGTATGCACATGAGAAATGCTAGCTAGCTGTGGACTAAGGCTCCGAAGCAGGCTATGAGGACTAAATTCTTACTTGAGACAGGACACATGAGCAAAAAGAAAAACCTTCAAAATTAAAACTGAGCATTAAAACAAAACAAACAAAACAAAACAGAGGCTAGAGCAGCAGAAATGCAGGGACACAGGGCAGATCTAGTGTGCCCTGCAGGGGATAGAGCAGCTTAGTTACCACAGCTTAGTTCCTTGAGGGAACAGGAGTTAGAATGCAGCAAGAGCCTTTCCTGAGCCTTGTCAGGAGCTTGCTTGAACTTAGATAGCAATTCACTGTGTCACTTAGCTTCAGAGGGTAGAGCTGGGCTGCGCTTGACACTCCCTGTAGTTAGATGGGCAAATTGCATGCATCAGAAGGCCTTGTGGAAAGGACGTTGAAGCTGCTGCTAAGTTTTGTTGAAATGTGAGTACATAGGCAATCTTAGGAAGATTTCTGAAGGAGGCTGGTAGTCTTGAAGGGGACAGCACACAAAGGACAGCCTTAACAAGCTTATTAGTAAAGGGGATGATCAGTGTATAAATTCAGAGATGGGAAGTTGCTTATGAGTAACAAATTTGGTTTGTCAGAGAAATTACAACCTCACAAAGCAAGAACAACAGGGCTCTGACTCTAGATATATACATCATTTATGAAACTCCTGAAACATAAGGGAAAAAACTAACATTACTGAACTTCAAGTGAAAGGCAGTAGCAGACTGTTCATTCAGAGAGAACTAGGGGGAAGTATTTGTTGGATAACACTAACAGGCTCCCACAGTGTTCCTGCCTAGCTATAGCTCTGAAACTGATTCATGTCTGACACCTAGTGGTGGTACACTCACACTGCTCCTCTGTTGCCCGCCCTGTCCCTGGACTGAAGTCAGGCTGTTTACTGTTAGCATTTTCCAGGGTGACTTTGTGAAATAGACAGCAGTTACTTACTGAGCATCCATTACATGCCAGGTACCATTCTGTGCACTTGAGATTTCCATGCAGCGTATTTTCTATAAACTCACAGGATTTTAATACATAACTGAGCAGATCCACTGTAAACTTATGGGATTTGAGTATATAGCTTAGAAGACTGACTATAAACTCACAGAATTTTAATTTGTAAATGAGTAGATCCACTGTAAACTCATGGCACTTAGATATATAACCAAGCACATCCACAGGAACGAGTAACTTGTTTATAAACTTAACATGGGGCTGTCTTGTGATTTTCACATGTGAGAGAGGTCTTTCTGAGTTTGTCTCATGGCTGTGTCAGTCCTTAGTGTTAAGTAATCTTTCAGCTCTGCCAGCCAAAGTATTTACAGTATTTATGACTGAATTGACATCTGAGATTTAACTTTAAAAGCTCTATATGCGTGTGAGTGGGTTTAAATGAAACATGATTTTCATGGTTCCTTGGTCTCCTGGGGCTTCATGCTGTTAGCATCTCTGGTTCTGAGTGTATGAAACATTCCCATGACAAAAAAAAGTTTTAATAATTAAATGTCTTTTATTTGAAAAAGCTTAACATGAGTAATTTTAAGCTGATTTATTTCACCCCATTTCTTGAAGGTCAGGTTGCATTTAGAGAGTGTATGTTTGCTTGTAGTGTATGTAATTATGATTGAAACGTGGCAGGTCTCCTCTGAGTCCCATTCAGAGATTATTATAGTTTGAGATTAGGAACTCCTAAAGTTGTCACATCTGCAAATTGGGAGGTAAAACTTGAATGTATTAACTATCATTCTGAAAACGAATGTGTCGCCTTAGTTAGGGTTTTACTGCTGTGAAGAGACACCAGCACCCAGGCAACTCTTGTAAGGACAGCATTTAATTGGGGCTGGCTTATAGATTCTGAGGTTCAATCTCTTATCATCATGGCATGAAGCATGGCAGCATCCAGGCAAGGATGGCACTAGAGGAGCTAAGAGCTCTACATCTTGTCTAGAAGGCAAAGAGAAGACTGGCCTCTATGTGGCTAAGAGGAGGGTCTCAAAGCCCACCCCCACAGTGACATAATTCCTCCAATAAGGCCATTCCAACTAATAGTGCCACTGTTATACAAACCATCACACGCATCTTGAATAGTCTACAGAAAACAGCTTGACTTATAATTGACCTCCCCCACCTTGATTTTGCTCATACCACAAAAGAAGAAAAAAAAAAAAAGGCTAACAATCACCTATAGTACTTTAATGTTTGATTACATTATACATGCTTTTTGTTTGCTTTTGTTTTCAAGACAGGATTTCTCTGTGCAGCCCCGGCTGTCCTTGAACTATGTAGACTAGGCTGGCTTCAAAGTCAGAGAGATCTACCTACCTCTGCCTCCTGCCTCTCCCGCCTCTCCCGCCTCACCCGCCTCGCCTGCTCCCTGCCCCCTGTCTCCTGCCTCCTGCCTCTTGCCTCTGCGTGCTGGGTTTAAAGGTATGCTCTACCGCCACCCTGCTACACAAATATTTTTAACATTAGGGGTAGTATGTCTCTGTTAGGGTCTTAAAATAGTGTTTATAGCTGAATGTGGTAACTCATGCCTGTAATCCCAGCTTTTGAATGTCTGAGACAGGAGGGTTGCTGTAAGTTTGAAGTCAGCTGTGGGTGCATTCCTGGGCAGCCTTAGCTGCAGAGTAGAGACAGTGTCAGAAGAAACAAGAAGCACAGGGTTTCGTCCACTGACTTCATTGTCTTTGGCTGGGTGAATGTCGAGGGGATGCTAGAACTTGTGGGGGAAAATTTCTTTTGAGGAAGCTTTGTACTGTTTTTCATAATGGTCGTTGTGTTGGTTATTTCTACATCAACTTGACTTGACGTACGCTGGACTCATTTGGGAAAAGGAACTTGTCCTCCTCTTCTTTTTTGGTCAATGTGTAAACTTTGACCAAACTTTACTCATTGACCAAAAATCTGTTGTGATCTGTTGTTCTCAGTTTATTTTTATATGTATAACAGCTTGCTTCACCCATTTGGAAGCCTATGTAACACCTTTTGGTATCATGGGTGCTAATCCTCAGGAGACATTCAGGTTAGGTCCATCTTTTATCTTCAGGGCCTGTGTCTGAAATGCGCAGTGCCTTAGCAGTAGGGTCTTACCTCTTGGAGGCAACCAGGGGCAACGGCAATAGCCTATAATGTTTTAGGACTCCTTTTGGACAACCTTGACAAACAATTCAGAAGACAGGGACTCATTCCTGGTTTTAGGGTTTTTGTCAAATAATTTATGACTCTTGAGGAGAGCGTTATCAGCCAAGATGGGATAATTTCATTTAAACTATATGTGTATAGTTTAGGTAGATAACAGTATGATTTCTTATGATGTCTTCCTTTATTCGTACTGTTACTTTACCCGCCTTCTTCTATTCATCTCACATCTACTTTCCTTAGTTAACATCCCCCCCGTCCCCCCAAATTTTCCCTCCATTCCCCTTCAGGTCAATTATATCCTGTTGGAAGAGGGACTGTTAATTGAGAAAATTCCTCGAAAACGTCAGTTCTGCCTGGGCATTTTCTTGATTAATGATTGATGTGGGAGATCTTAAGCCGATGTGGATGGTGATAGCCAGGTGTCCCAAGTAGTTTAAGAAAGCAGCCGAGGAAGCCATAGTGAGCAAGCTGGTCAGCAGCACTCCTCCATGGCCTCTGCTTCAGTTCCTGGATCCAGGTTCTTGCCTTGAGTTCCTGCCCTGGCTTTCCTCAGTGATGAGATGGCCACCTAGCAGACGCAGGACCTGAGAACTGGGAGCTGAAATCCCCCTCCCCCAGCTGCTCTTGGCTGCAGTAGAAACCCTGAGATAGCTGTGTCACTTTGCACTGCCACCGCTTGGACAGGGCTTCCCTTGTGGGCCTTGCCAGCACTTGTTACTTCCTCATGACAGCCACTGTTCCTGGGATGAGGTTCTAGCTCACCGTGGTTTACGGTGGTTTTCATTTACCTTTCTCTGCTGTTTAGTAATATGGAACATTTTTTTTTCACTATGTTGACACTGCATGTCTGCTGAGAAGTGTCTTTTTATATCTCTTGCCCATTTTTAATTGCATTGATCTTCTTTTCTGCTGTTGAGTTTTTGAAGTTTCTTAATAGTAGGATTATCAAATTTTTTTCAGATGTGTAACTAGCAGTGTTTTTCTCTTGTTCTGTGGGATATCTCTTGACTGTAATAGTCATTTCCTGTTTCTATGCAGAATTGTTTTAGGGTTTTTTTTTTCTCTTTTGTTTCCTGTGTTTCTGGAGCAATACAAGCCTAAGTGTACAAGTACACACATATTTGTATATGTGTAACAATGCAAGTGTGCCCATCTCTCCGTCATCACGTTTACTTTGTTCTGGAACGGTAGAGTTTTCTGGATGCAGTGATATGTTGTTCTATACTTCCTTCAGGGCCTGTTTCATAACTGGCAGAAGTCAAAGGTCGTTATGCTCTGTCGGCTGTGTGTACTTTATACTTAAAAATTTCTAAATGCTGCAGGTGACTTTAACTTCAGTGTTCTTCAGAGAAGTTTGTTATAGCCGGGCAATGGTGGCGCACGCCTTTATTCCCAGCACTTGAGAGGCAGAGGCAGGTGGATTTCTGAGTTGGAGGACAGCCAGGGCTACACAGAGAAACTCTTGTCTCTAAAAACCAAAAAAAAAAAGAAGGAGGAGGAGGAGGAGGAGGAGGAGGAGGAGGAGGAGGAGGAGGAGGAGGGGGAGGAGGAGAAGAAGAAGAAGAAGAAGAAGAAGAAGAAGAAGAAGAAGAAGAAGAAGAAGAAGAAGAAGTTTGTTACAGATTTAAATCATCTCTCTCCACTCTGGAGATGCATACTTGAGTTTAAGCCACCGTCTCATTGGAGATGGGAACCTTCTTCTTCACCTCTGTTCTCTACTGTGCTCTTCAGCTTTCTTCTAATATGACAGTTGAGTTTAAGGATATTTTCCCAGCCAGTATTTTCTGATTTGTGAAGGGATACAAGTTTGATGTCTTCTAACATAGCCCATCTTGATCTGTATAAACACCATTTACAATAAAATGAGCATAGTCATCCCCACAGCAGCTTTGTCAGGTAGACAGGGTTACTATCATTAACCCATTGCAGGTGAGCAAACTGGCATGCCTAAGGAAGTTACATAAAATCACGGGGAGATACAATTGTCAGGTAAAGAAAGAATTTTCAGTTTAATTTGGTGTTCTTATCAATAACTAATAATCACTAGTTAGGACTTTCTAAGGTGGGGCCACCCAGGAGGCTCAGGCCACAGAAGTGGCAGGGTAGCTGGGACAGGATCCTTTCTACCTCCGTCTAAAACTAGGAGGGACAGTTGATCCACAGCCCTCTGCACATCTTTCCCCCAAGCAGACAGCTTGTCTCCAGGGAGTGCTTTGACCCTAGGCCATGGCCCTCAGTCAAGATGGCCATGTTCTCTCCGGTGAGTTTCTAAGGTGGGACCAGATGGGAGGCATAGGCTACAGAAGCTGCAGAGCAACTGGGACAGGGTCCTTCATTGATTCATCTACACCCAGGAGGGATGGCTGATCTACAGCCCTCTGTGCACAGGTCTTACCAGGGAAGAGCTGATCTCCCAGAAGTGCTGACACAGGCTTACAGACCCACAGGAAGAACAAGCTCCAGCCAGATACAGCAAGATCATCAAACACCAGAGACCAACAGATGGCGAAAGGCAAACGCAAGAATCTTACCAACAGAAACCAAGACTACTTGGCATCATCAGAACCTAGTACTCCCACCACAGCAAGTCCTGGATACTCCAACACACTGGAAAAGCAAGATGTGGATCTAAAATCATATCTCATGATGGTGATAGAGGAATTTAAGAAGGACATAAATAACTCCCTTAAAGAAATACAGGAAAACACAAGTAAACAGGTATAAGCCCTTAAAGAGGAAACACAAAAATCCCTTGAAGAGTTACAGGAAAGCACAACCAAACAGATAAAGGAATTGAACAAAACCATCCAGGACCTAAAAATGGAAGTAGAAATAATTAAGAGAACAAAGAGAGACAACTCTGGAGATAAAAAAACCTAGGAAAGGGGGCTGGAGAGATGGCTCAGTGGTTAAGAGCACTGACTGCTCTTCCAGAGGTCCTGAGTTCAATTCCCAGCAACCACATGGTGGCTCACAACCATCTGTAATGAAATCTGAGCCCTCTTCTAGTGTGTCTGGAGAGAGCAATAGTGTACTCACACATGTGAAATAAATAAATCTTAAAAAAAAAAAAAAAAAAAAAAAAAACCTAGGAAAGAAGTCAGGAGCCATAGATGCAAGTATCACTAACAGAATGCAAGAGATAGAAGAGAGAATTTCAGGTGCAGAAGACACCATAGAAAACATTGAGAGTCAGAAAACACAAAATGCAAGATCCTAACCCAAAACATCCAGGAAATCCAGAACACAATGAGAAGACCAAACCTAAGGATAATAGGTATAGAGGAGAGTGAAGACTTCCAACTTAAAGGGCCAGTAAATATCTTCAACAAAATTATAGAAGAAAACTTCCCTAACCTAAAAAAAAAAAGATGACCATGAATATACAAGAAGCCTACAGAACTACAAATTGACTGGACCAGAAAAGAAATTCCTTCCGCCACATAATAATCAAAACACCAAATGCACAAAACAAAGAATATTAAAAGCAGTGAGGGGAAAATGTCAAGTAACATATAAAGGCAGACCTATCAGAATTACACCAGAGACTATGAAAGCTAGAAGATCCTGGGCAGATGTCATACAGACCCTAAGAGAACACAAATACCAGTCTAGGCTACTATACCCAGCAAAACTCTCAATTACCATAGATGGAGAAATCAAAGAATTCCATGACAAAACCAAATTTATACAATATCTTTCCACAAATCCAGCTCTTCAAAGGATAATAAATGGAAAACTCCAACACAAGGAGGGAAACTACATCCTAGAAAAAGCAAGAAAGTAATCTTCTAGCAAAACGAAAAGAAGATAGGCATATGAACAGAATTCCAACTCTAACAACAAAAATAACAGGAAGCAACAATTACTTTTCCTTAATATCTATTATTATCAATGGACTCAATTCCCCAATAAAAAGACATAGGCTATCAGACTGGGTACATAAACAGGACCCAACATTTTGTTGCATTCAGGAAACCCACTTCAGTGACAGAGACAAATACTACCTCAGAATAAAAGGCTGGAAAGCAATTTTCCAAGCAAATGGTCCCAAGAAGCAAGCTGGCGTATCCATTCTAATACCGAATAAAATCAACTTTCACCCTAAAGTGATCAAAAAAGATAAGGAGGAACACTTTATATTCATCCAAGGTATGATCTACCAAGATGAACTCTCAATTCTGAACCTCTATGCTCCAAATGCACGGGCATCTGCATTCATAAAAGAAACTTTACTAAAGCTCAAAGCACACATTACACTGCACACAATAGTGGGAGATTTCAACACCCCACTCTCTGCAATGGACAGATCATGGAAACAGAAATGAAAGACACAGTAAGACTAACAGAAGGTATAAAACAGATGAATTTAACAAATATCTATAGAACTTTTTATCCTAAAACAAAAGGATATACCTTCTTCTCAGCCCCTCATAGTACTTTCTCCAAAATTGGCCACATAATCAGTCACAAATCAGGCCTCAACAGATACAAGAATATTGATATAATTCCTTGCATCCTATCAGATCAACACGGACTAAGGCTGTTCCTCAATAACAACATAAACAACAGAATGCCAACACACACGTGGAAGCTTAACAACACTCTACTCAGTGAGTGAGTGACTCACTCTACTTGGTCAAGGAAGAAATAAAGAAAGAAATTAAAGACTATCTAGAGTTTAATGAAAATGAAGCCACAGTATACCCAAACTTATAGGACATAATGAAAGCAGTCCTAAGAGGAAAACTAATAGCTTAAGTGCCCACTGAGCAATCTCTTCAATGTATGTACGTACATACATACATTCGAGACAAGCTTTGCTCTATAGCTAGGCTGGCCTCAATCTCAAAATCCTGATACCTCCAACTCCAGAGTGTTTAAATTATGGGTGTATAGTACCATCCCTGGCTTTATACACATTTGAAGTTTGATACATTTGCAGTTTGATACATTTGCGCTCAAGTTCAAACAAAATTTCGACTCTCTGTCTTTGTCTGTCTGTATCTTTTCCCTCCCTCTTCTCCTGTGTTTGTGTATAATATTAAAATTAATGAGCCAAAAGTTTAACATAATATAAAGTAATAGAAATTGCAGAAAAGTAAACTTTCTCCTGAGACTTAGGGATGCTCAAAGAACAGTTTTCTTTTTAAAAGAATTAGAGTAGAGCCTAAAAGAATTTAGAAGATAGTCCATCAAGACACATAAAAAGAACCCGAAGGCCACTCTCTGTATCCATGATGCTCTGCTGGCTCGACTGAGGTCTTCTCTCTCTCTTCCACGTGGGTTCAGACATCATGTCATGCAAACTTGTCAGTAGCAAGGTGACTGACTGGTAGACATTGAAATTATTTTGGATATCTCTCCTCTGTATAGTGAACTTTTCTGCCAGAATTTTTAGAGGTCACCACATTGCTACTCAGCTAACTTTTTATTATTTTGTAAAATGTATCAATAGTCATTTACATTTGATACATATTTGAAGCAAGTTCTTGTATTGACTTATTTTGTTTATTTTATGAATATGAGTATTTGCCTGAATGTATATCTGTGTATCACATCTCTGCTTGGTGCCCATGGAGAAGAATGTTTTGGACTCTCTGGAACTGGAGTTACTGATAGTAATGAGCCACCATTTGGATGGTGGGAAGCAAACCTGGGTCCTCTGGAAGAGCAGCCAGTGCACTTAACTGCTGAGCCATCTAGCCACTATTTTATATTTTTAAATGACACAGATCATAGGTCATTAATAAGAAAACAAATGTCTTGTATTCTGTAATGCTTCCTGTGAAAGCAATGTATGATAAAACAAAATATTAAGTCCTCAGATCTTTATCCAAAATATACGTTGTTTTCCTTTAATGCTAACTGTTATAATATTGGGTTGGTCACACAGGGATCTGGCCTGATTAAGTTCAGTGTTTGCATTTTGAATGACTTAAATTGATATATACTTTTTTCCTTATAATTGCAGCTATTTCTCACATAAAGTGTCAATATATTATGAAAAGATGTCCCTAGGTAATTTTTGTCATCGAGTTAGTGTTGTAGTGTGTATTTACACAGTCATAGATGTGGATATAAATCATTGACTAAGCTCTCACCTAAAATGTAAGCCCTAGGTGCCATCCCAGCACTACCTGGAAAAACAAAACTAAAACTGTGGATAGGCATAACCTTTACATGCCTAGTACTTATGTGGGTATGCCCACTACTTTATACATATGGTTTGTCACTGACAAAATATTACTACATGGCTCATGACCATAATTATAAGTTGGCTTTTATCAGTAAAGCTTGACAAATGGATTAATGTCAGTTACTGAAGGTGTAGCATTTGAATTCATATGTGGCCACAAATTTCTACTCTCCCTCTGCCGATGGCTTAGTTTCCCATTCTTCCCTCATAAGAGTTAAACTAAGCAATTAATCAACTCAATAATTCCATATTAGATGCCAACAATTGTTCTAGGTACCATGGATATTAGGAAAAAGAATACATTTCTTGCTTGTTAGCTTCACAGAAGACACATAAAGCAAATAACATAATTTTTGTAGTAATAGTTTCTATGAACATAACTAAAAGCAGAAAATTTCAAGTGAGAAAGGAAATTGAGCCCATGCCTGCTGAGTTCTGAAACATAAACAGTTGCTTCTATACTACCATGGCTTGGGTAGCCGAGTGATCAACTACAGCTTCGGAGGGCTCCTTTCAGATCACTGAGCTAGGACTAAACAAGATTTGTTACTAAGAAATGCCTTTTGAGCCTTCTTTATGCGCACTGGGTAGTATTCAGTTTCGTGCAGCAAACATGGAAGATCCTCATATGTGGCACCCTCTTCTCCAGCATTGCTATTTGACAAATAGCATTCGAAGTGTCTCGGGGACAGTGAGAAAGCAATCAACCTGCATTCTCCATGCAGAGAATGCAAAAATTAGTGCATGCTTGGGTACTTAACCTCAGGGTCTGGAGCCAGTCCATAGATCCAGATTTCTTTCTTTCTTTCTTTTTCTTTTTTTTTAACTTTTATTGAATTATGATGGAAAAGTTGCATGATTTCAATTTATCTGAATTTGTTAACATTTAAAAACATATTTTAAGTAAATAGAATTAAATCGCATTCTTGTTTCCCTTTTGTACCCCCACTCCTCCCAAAGACCCCCTTCAATACCTACAATATCTTTTTTGTCATATTCCCTAAAATTTATAAAATATTCTAACAATAAAGATAAGTATTATAAAAGTTGTTTGATATAAAACAACAATCAACAGTCTTGTGTAGACGCTCGTCTACAGCAATACTGAAAATACGTTTTTCTCAATATAAATTTTAAATAACTCCAAACATATTAACTGTGTACTTCAAAATAATACATCACTACTAGTATTTCCTTAAATGAACATAAGTATATAAAGTCTTTTTGTTTGTTTGTTTGTTTGTTTTGTATTGAGTAGAGTTTAAAATCTTGGCTCTTACTGTGGTACAAGCCGAAAATAAGAACAATTTTTAGACATTAGAGTTCATTGTAATAAGGCTGTACTTCAATGACCCTCACATCACCAAAGGATTTTACCTCCATCCTAGCTAAGCTGAGAGTTAACAGTTCTGCTGCACCAAGAAATGAATTGTAGGCACTATTTTTTGGATACAGACTTCCAGCTATGGTCAAAGCTATTTGACTTGAGTGAGTAACTTTATTCTCAGCACACAGAGAACAGGTTACATTCATTTAAGAAATGGTGTATGGCCGGGCAGTGGTGGCACATGCCTTTAATCCCAGCACTTGGGAGGCAGAGGCAGGCGGATTTCTGAGTTCAAGGCCAGCCTAGTCTATAGAGTGAGTTCTAGGACAGCCAGGGCTATACAGAGAAACCCTGTCTCGGAAAAAAAAAAAATGAAAAAAGAAAAAAATTAAATAAAAAAATGAATAAATAAAAAGAAATGGTGTATGTAATAAGATGGTCTATCCATAAAGTCATTCATCAACTGTTTCAATGAACAGTGGTTCTGCTTGGAGGGTGGCACAGACATTACATGTTCGTAAGAATTTGGTTCATGCCACGCGGTGGTGGCGCACGCCTTTAGTCCCAGCACTTGTGAGGCAGAGGCAGGCGGATTTCTGAGTTCGAGGCCAGCGTGGTCTACAGAGTGAGTTCCAGGACAGCCAGGGTGACACAGAGAAACCCTGTCTCAAAAAACCAAAAAAGAAAAAAAGAAAAAAAAAAAAGAATTTGGTTCATTAGCTGTGATAATTTGGAAAAGCATTCATCTCAGAGAAAGAGTAACTTATAAAGTCCTCTTCTTCAAACTTGATACAAGAGTTACAAACATCAACCAAAGCATTCAGTCTCACTCTTTGTTGTTCTCTTTCCTACAAGCTACCTCCCAAGTTAATTGTCTATGACTCCCTTGGGTATATAAATACTTTTGAAATATATAAGCTGTTCTGAAAACCATAGTATAGTGTAAAAACATGAAATAAATAATACTACTAATAGAGAGGCTGAGATAGGAGAAGCAAGATTTCAAGACCCTTATGTTATACATAGCCAGACACTATCACGAACAAACAAGCTGAAAGTGTATATAGATTGTACAATATTGGACCTGTTTCTCCAATTACCAAATGAGAGAGACCATTGGATGACAATCAACAAATTTCTAATTCCTCATATTTTTGGGTTTCAATCAATTAGGATATGTTGGTAATATTAACTTTCATATTAAGAAAAAGTAATTGTCACTTCCTGTTGTTTATGTTGTAAGAGATGGAATTAGATTTGTGTGGATTTGTTGAAAGATTACTTTCTTGCTTCTTCTAGGGTGTAGTTTTGCTCCTTATGTTTTCCATCTATTATCCTTTGTAAGGCTGGATTTGTGGAAAGATATTGTGTAAGTTTTGTTTTGTCATGGAATATCTTGTTTTCTCCATCTATGGTAATTGAGAGTTTTGCTGAGTATAGTTAGCCTGGGC
>JADRCD010162044.1:0-10111 GCA_019843815.1 Montemys delectorum
TATGCAGATATTTACACCCAACCAATGGACAGAAGCTGGGGACCCTTGTAGTTGAATTAGGGAAAAGTTGGAAGAAGCTGAGGAAGAAGGTAACGTTATAGGAAGACCAGCAGTCTCAACTAACCTGGACCCCTGAGATCTCTCAGATACTGAGCCACCAACCAGGCACCATACACCAGCTGATATGAGACCCCTTACACATATACAACAGAGGACTGCCGGGTCTTGACTCAGAGAAGATGCACCTAACCCTCAAGAGATTTGGGACCCCAGGGAGTAGGGAGGTCTGGTGGGGTGGGGTGGGGACATCCTCTTAGAGATTGGGGGGATGGAAGAGGTGTGGAATGTGGAACAGTTGGAGAGTAGACCAGAGGGGGATAAAGTCTGGACTGTAATAAAAGACTAAAGGATAAAAAAGAAAAGAAAAAAGAAACTGACTCTTTGGAAGAGACTGAGAGGGAGGACTGCATATAACTGTGGTGAAGAAGGCAGAACTAAGAGTAAGAGGAGGCTGATCCTCAAGAGGACTGCAACCCTAAGGCTTTGGTCTATTCTGTAGGGAGCTTTGAGATGACATTCCTCTAGAGCAGTGGTACTCCACCTTCCTGATGCTGCAACCCTTTAATACAGTTCCTCGTATTGCAGTGACCTCCTCCAACCACAAAACTATTTCCACAGCCACTTCATAACTGTAGTTTTGCTACTGTTATGAATCATAATGTAAATGTCTGACATGCAGGATATCTGATAGATGACCCAGTAGGGGTTGTGACCCACAGGTTGAGAGTCACTGCTCTAGAGTTATCCCAAGTTGAAGTGGTAAGGCCAGGACTTTGTCTTCCTGGATCAGCTGAGAACTGGCCAGAGGCTTTTTCTGGGAAGGGGTTAGCTCTTGAGCCAGGTCATTGATTGCCTTCATTGGAAAGAAGGTTCTGATGCAAATAAGACCCAGGCCTCAGGCCTCTGAAGGAGGTGGGGAGCAGTTGGAGCTGCTGGCACTTAGAAGGAGTCAAGCCTAGGAGCATGAGAGGAAGCAGGAAACGGATCAGCTGTGTTACCTGGTTTTAAGATATCTCGCACATCTCTGTAACACTTGATTTTCTCCATTATCCTCCTTCTTCATAAGGAAGGCACAGAAGAGCCCAAACTAGTAGACAAGAGACCCTGTCAGGGTCAGAGTGTCCCACACAAGAATTTAATCACTTTGTTTTCCACTCATTGAATCCATTTTCATAGTCATTTCCTATTTATAAGCAAATGATACCGAGTTTCCATTTGTAGTAGAGATGTGAAATCTCCTTTTACAATGAACTTTAGGGCTGGGGTTGCAGTTCAGTGGTAGAGCACTTGCTTATCTCGTATGAGGGCCTGGGTTCAACCCAGAGTACCACAGAAGCAAGCAACTCAATGATCAAACCCATTTTCAAAAACAGAATCAATTCCAAAATATAAACAAGCTAGTACTGAAAGCCAAAGTGATACCTGGCTGTGGCAAACAGTCCACAGAATGACCTTGCATTGCATGTTGATGCAGTTCTGTGTCCCTGATGCTTCATGATAAGAACAGTATCTCCCTACAAGGTTACTGTGCAGTTTAAATGTGCTAACCTAAGTTAAGAATAGAATGCGGTACTTGAGACACCCTAGATGATGGTGCTGTATTATGTGTGGCATTTAGGAAAGATTATCATTTAGTTCTTATGTGCTTCCTGTGAAAAGACACCCTGGGAAAGCAAAGACCTAGCATTTAAAGACAGATTAACTATGAGAAAGCTATATTTAGCTTCATACAGTTCTATTAAGATTGCAGAGTTTAAGGGGAATTTTTGCTGTGATTTATACTTATTAACATACACCTTAAGAATATTCAAACTGTGTTTATTTCCTTTACAAGGAACATAAAATCTCTGAAGTATCCTGGGTGTTTCCCAGCCGCCCACTTCTACAGGAAATGAAGAGCAGTAGTCAACCTTCAGAGGACACTTCTACACTCGTTTACTAAGTCCCAAACTTTATTCTGGGAAGTATAACTATGGAGAAGTAGAGCTTAGGTAGCATGTGATAAGGTACCCAGATGTGTTGAAGCATAAAGTGGAAGCCATGTGTTCAGGCAAGCCTCTAAAGAGCTTGCTGGACATATGAGGTGTGGTCATGGAAACTTTAAACAGCTCACTGTTCAATGTCAAGTTAAGGTTCTCCAGAATGGGGAGTTCATCAGAGACAAAAATGCAACTCACCGGAAGGTACCATGCAAGCTACCAAAGGCAGCAAGCAACCAGTAGGGCTACCCAACTATGATGACTATGAATCTCAACAGCTGCCAACAATGTGTGCAGTGTGGCAACACATACCTTAGCTATAGTCAATGACTCTCTAATTGAACTTATGACCCTCTCAACAAGAAGGAAACCATGCTTGGTAATGGAACTCTAGCCCAGAGATTCGAAATTGTAGATTTTGGAGGAGAACCTACAATTATCACTTTACTAAACCAGCACAATCCCTAACTGTATTTGAAATATGTGTCCTTATACCTACAGATAAATGTGTTCCCACCACTGATTGAGGAAACATCTCTTTTCAACAGACAGGGACCATTACAGAAAACTACAATTGATCAAACTGCAGAGTTGTAGAGCCCAGTCCCATGGATGTATCTAGAACAGAACCTTAGCATCTAAGGCTCAGGAGTCATTAAAGAAGAAGGAGGGGGAAGATGTAAGAGCCAGAGGAACAGGAAGTTTGCTGTGACATTGCACCTCCTAGAACTGTCAGAGAAACAATTCTCATAAATTCTCACCTAGATGGCTCTCTATACAAGACCTGAGCAAGAATGGCACCAGTGGAAGGCAGAGAGCTCCCAAGGCCTCATCCCTAGATAAAAACTACAGGCAACTGAGGAATACACAGCGAGGGATAAATATTCTTCCCCAGGGAAGAACACATCAATTGGTTACCCAACACCAAATGGAAATGTATACATCTAGGTAATATATGAACTGGATAGGTAGCAACAATTAAAGAAATAGAGGCAATTAATTCTGAGAGGCAGTGTGGGGCCATAACAAAGAGGGGCTGGAGTGAGGAGAGGAAAGGGAAGAGATGATGTAATTGTCTTGATAAAAAATTACCCTCCAAAAAGAAGAAAAGAATCAGCTTTATCTTCTCATACTTTTGGCTACACTCAAAAAGTGGAAACTTTCAACTTTACAAAGGGATTTTCATTGTTTATCTTAGACATACATGGAGCTTGATATGTTAGGGAAAAATAGTTCTTCACATACTCCATTTATCTCCTCTAGAATATCTTGCTGTATATGTCTGGTGCTGGTTCTGGTGTGTGCTTTGGTATGAAAAAGAATGGAGCCTCTGGAGAAGCTCCCAGCTGCATGGGGAGGGCTGTGTCTGTTCAGTCTCCCTCTGTCACCCATCAGATGCCTAATACAGGGCACATTATTTAACTGCCTGTTGCTTCATTTTCCTGACATACAAAGTGGATGATAACCCATCATGGTACAGGTGCGGGGCCTGAAGGTGTTCAGAAAGTGCTTGCCACTCTCCAAATGCTCTGCGAGGATGTGATTCTGACATTTTGCTTCTATGAATCTACTATCCTTGTGACATCAGGCAGCCCTAGTCTGATGAAGATCCCATCCTTCATCCCCAGATTACTCTTATCTGCATTGCTATAGATGTATCACCCCCATGGATTCCGTCATCTGAGAAGGATCAGATGTTCATTAAGACCTCTAGACCACAAAAACCCAGACCAGCCTTTCGCTCTGATGAATGTCCTTACCACTGTGGGGATGGCTCTGAGTCACCTCGTGATTTGATCCGAGCCTCTTCCAGGTGTCCAGAGTTGTCCAGTCCAACCTCTTGCTCAGACCTTGTCCATTCCTTAGACTCTTCTTACAAATTAAAAGACCATGTCTTCTTTCCCCTGACCAAAGTAAAAACCTTCACTGAAGTACTCTCTGCCTGTCCTGCTCCAGGTGCTCCCTGATGGCTGAGAAGAGAATGTCCCCAAGCCCCTACACCAATGGAGGGAGTTTTCCTGCATCTTCTTTAGGGAACTTGGATTAACCAATGATAATTATATAGGGGGTAAAGGCTTAAACAATGGTCAAAGTGCAAATGGAAAAAAAACTGTAGCCTAGGATGAAGACAGTCATGGGTGTGGCCATCCACTTCCTGAATATTATTTTAAAATGTATATATTCTAGGAGGAAAAAGTACGTGAGTGGGAATAGTTGTGAGGGCTATAATTAGGGGGAGAGGTGGTCCAACAAACTCTGTTTGGAGTCTGAGTGAGTACAAGGGGCAGACATTATTTAGTAAGGGAAATCCATGGCACTATCCTCTGTGGTTACTACCCTCTGCATTTTCTGGCTAGGTTGTGGGGTTTTCCTGATGGAAGCAATTGTGCTCCCTTTATAGTCTGGTCTTAATGAAGATAAAGGAATGTATGGAGAGGATCCTGCTCTTGACTTTGGTACAAGCCTTTAAAGTTTTTTCATTTTCTCTAGACCAAATAGGTCAATATGCTTTACAAAAAATACCCTCCATATTCAGGAGCTATCGTTATCTTTCTCTGGGCCCCAGTCCCCAACACCATGACGTATGGGACAACCTTAATCATAATAAGACAATCTCAATCCCACTGGGGTCTGATTTATGCTGTCAGTAAGAGCAGGCATCACTGCACATGAGCATCGTCATCAGATGGGCTCCTAACCCACCAACCCTGGCCAATCAATATCTCCCAAAGTCATAGGGTTCAGTGTTATCCAGAGTCACCTTGAGCCAGGGGAGGTTGGCATGCTGAGAGGCCCAGGTGGTGACATGGGATTCAGTGTTTGCTGCTCCATCAATGACTATTTTAGCCATCCTACATTTTTGAAAGAATGTGAAAGTCCTTCTGGGAACTGACTCTATTTATAGCATTGTTTCTATGGGAAAGTGTTCCAAGTGACAATCAGTGGGAGATGGATGGTTGGAGGACAGCTGATAATTGTTTCTTCACATGCAGGGACTGCACTGAAGCTTTTTTTTAAAAAAAATCTAATAAAAACAAGTAGAGCAAAGGATAAACTAGATGCTGCTTCTTGAGTTCTTAGAGGAATTTCAAATTTCATCTTCTTAAATAAACAAAACTTATTTTAATAATATTTATTAAGCTCTTGCTGTTCCGCTGGCAACTGGGTATATATGTGCTATCTCCTTCAGACTTCACAATAACTGACTCCCAAAGGCTAAGAAGCATACAATCTGATCTCGTTTTACTCCACTCATTAATTTATATTATTTATTTATTTTTAGAGTCTCATAGCCCAAGCTGACCTCTGAACTCATGAGCCTCCTTCTCAAGTGCTGAGACAGGTGTCAGCTGCTCTCAGTCTGGGCAAAGTAAAGAACCCAGATGCTTCCCCTCCACCCTGGTGGAAATTCCAACCGTGTAAATACCAATGGAGAGGAATTTTCATCACCTCTCCATCCTTCTGCTACCATGAAACCTCTATCACGATGACAGAACACTCGAGAGAAACAACTTTAAAATGTTGCCTCCTGGTGACAGAAGTTTCCATCCCTAGCGACTTGGCTCTGTTGCCTTGAATCCTTGGTAATCTGTAGAACTGTGTGGAAAGATGCATATGGCGCAGCAAGGGGCTCATATTGCAGTGCCTGATGAGCCTTGACCTTGGGTCTAGAGATTCACTGTACTTATCTCAGAGAAATTAGAGGGGGTTGCAGGACTCCACAAACCACACAGGCTTTGAGAGCTGGGTAGACAGTGCCTTCCTAGCATGTGCCAGCCCTGTGCTTCCAGCAGGAGCTCACAGAGCACATTAGCAGTAACAACACCCTGGCTTTCTCTCCCTCAGGTCAGTGTTGCCTTTAGAACATTAGTGAACAGAGCTATATTGAGGTTTGTTTTTTTTTTCTTTTTACCTTTGCTAATAGTTAATAGCTATTGAGCACATAGCCCATTGCAAGCACTTTCCAAATTTTGTTTGTTGTTGATTGTTCTGTGCTGCGCCCACTCGTCTACCCCAGTAAGGTCTGCAATATCGGGGTTAAAAGCCTGATCATGGACAAGAGGCCTTATGACTTCAAAGGGAGTTTGTGCCTCCTGGGTATTCAGTCAGTTGTTGGCATCTCCTAACTCAGATGTGTTCCAGATTGATCTCTGCTAAAGTCTGTGGAGTGACCTGTATGTTTTCTTTATTCAGGCATAAAGGTGCCCTAAGAAATATTCATTATAGCCAAACTAAATTGAATAATATTTCCCGGCCCCCACTAATCCTAATCAGTGCTGAGCTGATTCTTGGCCTGGAGTTTCTCAAGAATGTATCCTATTCAGACAGATTGTCTCCAGAGAGGGAAAAAGACAAGGCATTAAAGTTTACTGACAACAAATGGCAAACTATTTCACATATTAGAGAGAAGTTGGTTGGCTCCCCTGGCAAATGGGGAGTCTGGCACTAATGCTTCCAGGAATCACTCCCAGAAGTTAAAGTAATGTATTATTCATGAGAGGTTGGCTAGAATGAGACCCCCTGGTGCATACTTCTGACAACCCAGAAGAGTTATGTAGTTGGGTCTTTGCTTAGGGCTGCTAAGGTAGCCCAGTGGGGAAGAGTACTTCGGAAGGAATCATTTACACCCGGCTGTTTTGATCTACTAGCTTTGATGTGACTGCTAACTGCCTACGTGATCTCTGACATTCGCCCTGTTTCTGTATACTATATAAGCCTGATTCTTATTTGTGAAAATACATTCAGATACCACACTTCTTTTGTGTCGTTTCTGCCTGTCACACGCCGAATTCCTTGCCCACCTGACCAGAACTTTCATCACCCCGCAGAATAAGGGGTCCCCACACGAAACCCAGTCTGTGGCAGTTCTGGCTTTGCTGTGATTGTGGTTATAGGAGCTATGGGGAATGGAACACAAGGATGGCTTTGAGCATGAGATGAGATCCTCCTCTCTTAGCCTTCTAAGCGGCTGGGATCCCAGGCCTGAGGCACCAGACCAGACTTCAGCACCTATTAACTAATACTACCCTCTTAATAGCCCTGTGAACTAAACGCCTTTAGTATTGCCACTGTTACAGATGAGGAAACTAAGAAAAAGCAAAGTCAGGTAGCTTATCCAGTCTCCCCACGTAAGAAGCTGGCAGTGCTGGAATTTGAACTGAGGCAATCTGGCTCAGAACTCATACTCTTAGCACAGAGCTCTGATGCCTTGGCTCAGAACCCATCCCCTCAGACACAGAGCTACGATGCCTTTTAGATGGTCTATAAATAAAGAGATCGATAATTAATTCTTGCCACTGCTTAACTGGATGACTGCTGCTTAAGGCAAAAAGCCATGGTAATAACTCATCTGTGGGTCTCCCTAAAGCTCCTGTGTTATTCACATGTTCATGCAATGCTCTTAGGAAGAAAAAACAACGTCTGCTATCTTTGACATCTCTGCTTCTTTCACAAATAGCTAGGAGATTGTCTTTAGCACCATGAAGCTCTAAAGAAGACATTTAATAGCTTGCAGTCAGAAGAAGTTGCCGAGTTACAGAGAGTCCTCCAATATCACCTTTGATCTGAAGACTGCTCCTGCCATCATTGCAAAGGGGCCCAAGTTTTCCCAACAATTGCCATGGAAACCTAGAATTCTTGCTCCCTGCCTTGTGCCATCTGTCTGAGTAAAAGTACAACAAGGAAAATAACAATCTGTATTTTCTTATAGGAAATATATATGTGTATGCATATATATATACATATATATATATATGTATATATATCCATCTGCTTTCCCTCCAAGCTTTCCAGCAAATTCTCTATAGCTAATAAATTAAATTGTGTCACATATTTGACAGCTGTTTCATTGTACATGATTCTTGGCTCTAGAAACACAATTATACCGAAAGTCAGGATTAAGCCACCTCAAAAACAAAACAAAACAAAACAAAACAGTGCATCAAGTAAGATCAGCATGAGTTACAATGCTCACAGTCAGAGAAATGTTGAAAGTTACCTTTTATTTCAGTCTGGGTATCAGAAGCAAGGTTTGCTTCTTTTACATTGGAGCCTGGTCCTGTCTCCCTCAAAAGCCTTGGGCAAATAATTTGCCCATGACTGAAGTTAGCTTAATAATGGCTTCTGCGCAGAACTGTTAGAAGATAAAGGAGCCTGGGGAGGATTTGGGAGGATGGGACTGTGGGATTTAGCATTGAACATGGTCATTGCTTTGAGGAACTAAATCAAAGCCAGAGTGAATATTAGAGCCGGAAGGCAGAGCTCTCAGCTTCCAGCCAGCTCTGTGGAGTTCTTCTGATTTCCCCTGGAAGCCACAGAGCTAAGGGACAGACAGAATGAACCTCTGGACCTAGCGTCAGCAGTATACCTCTCAATTATTGGATATTGAGCTGAATATTTTCATGAAGCTGATTTTAGAAAAGGAGCCCAAGAGGTGCACGTTGAGAAGTCCCTGATGTCGCCAGCCCTCTCTTTCTATGGGGACACAGATTCCTGGGCTAAGATCTGGGAGACAGCTGTGTCTGTGACCTGGAAGGTCCCTGCCTCTGCAGCTGGCCATGCCCTCAGTGGTCTTTAGTGTTTGAAGAACTGAATACTAGCACCCATTTGCTACTCAGAGACGGGGGTTCACAGCAACACCTCCATGCCCCCATACCAACCCTCATTCTCTGTCTATTGTCTCCTTGCCTCTAACGGTATTTCCACCTGGCCCACTGGCTTTACTGCCTAGTGTAGCTTTTCTAACAATAATCTTGTTGCTCTGAAGGGAGATAATTACTACGGATAAATATTTATTTCCTAATTACTACCGATGAATATTTGTTTCCTAAAGGTTCCCAGTGTTTGATATTGAAGAATGAAGCATGCAGGCACCTATCAATGAAGGTCTGGGTCAATTAATCACAAAATAATTGTCCCTTATGTGGCCCACTTCAAAGAAGAGGTGAGCTTTCTTTATGGTGTGAAACAATAATTAAATAATTAAAGCCCATGCCACTGAATGGCCAGGCCACCATGGCTCTGGGGCTAGAAGGGACTTCCAAAGACTCCATGGTTGCTAGTACTGAACTTAAATTTCTTCTCAATTCTGCTGCCACTTCTTGAGCATTTACTAGAAACTAGAAAACTGGGTTAAAATCTTCAAAAGCATTGATTGTCGTTTAATCCCTATAATCTCTAGGTAGAGTTACTCTCCCCAAGCCACAGAGATGGGAAGCGAGGTTCAATCAGAGCCATGGCCTTGTACAACTACCGGGAACATCAGTCACTTTGTTCTTTTTGAAAATGGAACCATCTGGAGTACAGCACAGCAGCCCCAGGTTAAGTGAGTCCCAGCTTCGCAGAGCTGGTAACAGGCCAAAGCTGGTATCCCCCTGAGAACTACCCAGAGGCCCATGTTCTAATCACTAACAAGCATCTGTTGGATGCTGTGTGCAGATGCTGTGTGCAGATGCTGTGGACCATGTACTAGTAAAGAATCAAGAAAGGATGTAGCAGGCCCTCAAATGCCAGGCACTACTCAAACCCAAGACAGGTACCCAGGGAGATTGTTCTTTGGATGTTCCTTCTTGCTTCTGAACTTCTCTCACATTCGGGATATCAAAGTGTTAGTTCTATGATTTTAACTTCTTTTAACTTTTACTCTTAAGTGATCTGAAATAGAAAAGTTACATTAAAAATAAAGAACTACGAGGAGGTTGGGGGAAGCCATATTGAAATGGCTTAAAAGCTGATGGTCCAGAGGTTCATTCCATTTGTCCCTTAGCTCTGTGGCTCCCAGGGGAAATCAGAAGAACTCCACAGAGCTGGCTGGAAGGCACTGAACTGAGAGGTGCCTTCCGGCTCCAATATTCACTCTGGCTTTGATCTAGTTCCTCAAAGGAATGACCATGTTCAATACTAAATTCCACAGTCCTATGTGGACAAATAATAGATAAAACTAAAATAAAACTCCCCAGAACCTATCTAGATTCACCAATTACTAACATTTTGCTGCTGTGTTCATGTATGTCCCTTCTGCCCTTCTATCTTTCCATCTTTCCCTTCCTCCTCAGGTATCACATTTAAACACA
>JADRCD010162047.1:0-14479 GCA_019843815.1 Montemys delectorum
GGGATAGAGTGAGTTGCTTAGCAGGGTGAAAGAACAGGGTTTGTTTTATCGGAGGGGAAACCAGGAAAGGAGATATTATTTGAAATGTAAATGAAGAAAATATCTAATAAAAAATAAAATATCAATGTCTAATATTCTAAACTTGGTTAGTTTTCCTTAAGTAATAGATATCAGAAGCATGATTCAAATGATTTTCACCTTTGTGGCACTGTATATTATAATATATTGTGTTTTTAAAATATTAAGTTAAATATTTGTCTATATTATATTCACAAAGAAAAGATCCATATTCAAGGTGATTGAAAAGTTTACCTAAATATAAAAATTTCTCTATGAAATTTATATATCAAAATATTTTAGTTTTCAACTTATCTGTTCTACAATTTATGCAAATTTGCTTAATACTAAAAATGGACATGCAGTTTTGTTTTGTACTTTTGTACATGATCTTTCTATGTAGCCCTGGTTATTTTGGAACTCACTATGCTAAACAGGTTGCCTTTGAACTCAACAATATGTCTTTCTGCCTTTGCCTCTCAAATTCTGCGATTATAAGTATTCCCCTAAACTGTGTTAAAAATGGTAAATATTTTATCTAATGTCATGTCCTGAGATTTTACATAGTCTTCATTCATGATTCTCTCTTGGGCACAGTTTTTCAGACATTTTAAATTAATTGTGTTCTGTAATTTGTATTTCTTGTTCTAATATAGACAGTGATCAGTCTTGTCATCTTTGTCTTAATGAAACATGTAGATAAATGTATCATAGCAATGAAAACCCTATTATCTAGTATAATTATTCTAAATGTGAGCATGCTAGTAATTGAAGTAGCAAGGTTGGGGCTTACAAAGTTGGGAGGCTCATGCTCTGAGATGATCCATTGCATCTGGTCTCATGGAGGTGCTCATCCGGTGTGCTCCCTGGAATCTTTTAAAAGAAGACTGAAGGCCAGTTCAGGGTATTACTTTAATAGAGTTCTGGTGGAGTGTAAAATTAAAATGGAGTTGTACATGTGAAATGTCTTTTCTATAAAGAATTTGACTCTACACCTATATAGTAAGGATAAAAAACTTCAGTGACAAAGACAAAATGCAGTTACAATGGTTCTCATTTACACAACGTAACTCTTTTTTTTTTTCAAAGATTTATTTATTTATTATATGTAAATACACTGTAGCTGTCTTCAGACACTCGGGAAGAGGGCGTCAGGTCTCCTTACAGATGGTTGTGAGCCACCATGTGGTTGCTGGGATTTGAACTCAGGACCTTCGGAAGAGCAATCAATGCTCTTACCCGCTGAGCCATCTCCCCAGCCCCACAACATAACTCTTAAATACAAAATATATTTTACTTAATTTAAATACATTCTATATGAGTAACTCTCCATTTCCTTGGTTTTAAAATTTTTGTATAAATGATTCATATTGTAATTAGTATTAAGAATCAGTTGTTATTTACACAAATTTATTAGTAAGATTTTCTCTTTGTTCCTTCTGATATTCTCAGTAATCAAAATGATTTTTACTCTTGTTAGTAACTTAATAAATACAAGGAAATTGCTATAAGATAGGATGTCAGTTGATTACTTTAGGAACAATATGCCTTGCAAAATTATTATGTACTAACTTTTTATATGTATGCATATTTACAAATAGATCTATTTATATATTTATAAATAGTTGACTTCTACATAGAATAAAGTATAATTATTGGAAAATGTTATTTTTAAATTCAAACAAAGCTTAATGTAAACAAGTGCCCTATACCTGGTTGATTTTGTTTCATTATCTTTTGAACGGCCAATTCTTTTTAGAAAATGTTGCAATATGTATTAAATAAGATAGCTAGAGGTATCTTGATATAGAGATTCTCATTGAGAGTACTTTTGCTAAACCACTCTACTGGTAATAAATTATCTTTTGATCTCTCAATTTCCACAATTACATATTTATAATATGACACTACTAAACTCTATCTTCATTTATGTCAGGACTTAGCTATATTCAACATGGTGCCAATAATTTCAAATAGAACATTTTAAACTAAGATACATTGTGAGTTATTCACCATAAAGTTTACATTTAAATTTTAAATTACCATCCTATAGATGACATATTCATTATCAACTGTCTTTCATCAGTCCTTTGGATTAAATTTTATAAGGGTTATAACTGAGGGTTTTATTATGTATTTTAAGGACACATTTGAGAATAGGCAGAATTATCAGAATGTTCAGAATGTTGACTTCACAGTCATATGAAATGTTGCTAACTAGTAGTGTTTTCATTTGATATTATTATAATAGGAATTAAGGTGAGTTCTAACCTCTTAAATGTCTAAGTACTTAATGTGGTATTACCTACAGAAGCTATATTACTGGCCCTGACCATCTTTCCGCATGTCCTTCACATAGCCCATGTGTGGATGAGAACTCCACAATCTCATTGCTTGCACATTGTCCAGTTTTGTGTGATGAGGCTTGAGAAAGAAAATAATTTATAAGTATACCCACATGTCATTAGGGGACATTTTATTACTGTGTTCATTTTACAGAAAAATATTTTTTTTTGTCCTCTGGAGCCTATAACCTATTTGCTTTGAGATTCTTGGCTTTATTATGAATATAATATATGGGGTACATACAACTGACCTTAAGTCCACTTTTTGATAGTATCTAGATACTTCACTGTCATTATTGCTTCAATTTCACTGGCAGGTGACAATACCTCACTATTTTAGATAGTAGGGTTCACAACTGAATGACCCTGATAAATTCTTTTTTGCTAAAGTGTGCATAGTACCTTCTAACACTATTACTAGTAGCGTACATGCATGGAAGCTTCTAGTTGAATATCAGTTAGATTTCTCCATACTTTATGGCATAAAACTGTAGTATCTTCAAGACAAAGGGTCTTATTGTCAAGCTGCGTATGGTAACCAACAGAACTGGCAATATTTTGGTGGTGAATTTCCCTTGGATGAGACCCTTTGGCCAATGAATCAAAGAGACATAACCTACTCCTGGTATTTGTCAGTTTGTTAAGTAGCATAGTATATTTAGTTAGGGCACTGTCTTCTTCACTATGTAGAAACTTCAGGTAAAGTTTTAATAACAGGATATTTTATAAATAATCAATGAATTAATTAAAATATTTAATAATGTATGAAAAGCATTAAATAAATAACTTATCAGAAACATATTCCTGATTCTATAGCTTTATATGTACAGTCTCAGGAGTCTTAAGCATTTGTGTCATATGAGGAGTTGATGTAGGTAGGGTATGAAATAAAAATACCTTCGAATAGTATCTTTAATTTTTTTCAATTTGAATTTGGACTTTTAAATGATGGTTAGCAATACATAATCATTGAATGAGATTTTAATTGACTTTATGCATTCAAATGATCAGTATTTAGTTTCCAATTCTTTTTAAATACTAGACTTTCAGGCTCTTCTGCAAAAGTGAGCAGTCACAATCTAATGAAAAACTTATAAATACTTTAAAATGGTGGAAATGTAATTTTGCATAACTGGCATTAATTAATTTGTATAATCAAAATTATTTATAATTAAATTGTAAATTGTATTATTATACTGGAGACATTTGTAATTTTGGACTATAATAAGAAAGATAAGCTGCTGTGCATCACAGAATCAAAAAGAATCAATTGAAATTAGGTTGACGCTTAAAAGGTCATCTCTGTATAAAATCACTGATGTAAAAATCGATGTAAGTTTAAGCTAACAAGTTATATATTATCAGTCAACTTGCTTAACAATATGACAAGGTACGAACTGGCAAAGCAAGCAAACAAACAAGATCCTCCAATACCTGTGTGCTGCTCCACGCATGCATATGAGGTGTCAGTGGTGGATGCACATAAATATGACCACACACATATGCCTGACTGAGAATTGCTGTTTTTAGACACACATTATGGCTAACAAATATGGATACAAACTCATCTATAAAGGCAAAATATATAACTGGCCATTCCTGATGTCGTAAGGTCAATTTTCTTTTTAGTGATGTGGCTCCTCAGATCCAAGAACATTTGTAAACTGAATGATGGAAAATAGTTCCTTTGAATGTTAAATAACTTTATCACACAGTCTCCTTTATGCCTCAGGAAACAGGAGGAAAGAGCCTTTCCCATCAGTATTCTGGAAAACCATGTCTTTATTACATACTAACGTCATTGTCTCCTGACAACTTCTATGGTTGTTGACACAAGACCACAAGAGGGAAAGACAGTTTTCCTCAGGAATATCTCTGATGGTAAGTTTTACCTTACTGAAGTAAGTGGATCATACATGTGGGAAGTAATGTTTGGACTTGGTGTACTGAAACAGAAAACGGGATGATGTTGGGAGAAGGATATGCTAGAGACTGTTTTGGGGGAGACAGGTGGTATATGATCAAATACATTGTATTCATGTAAGAATTAGCAACAATGTTTACCTATTTTGTTTTATCATAAGTTAATAAGATTTAAAGCAACAATTTTAACCTTAATAAATTATCTATATTATATTGTTATTGTTAAGGCGTAAATATATTTTTTAAAGTGTTTTCCACAAATTATTTCCAAATTCAAACAATGGTTTGTTATTCTAATTTGTTTATATATCATTATCTTTCTAAAATGTAAATAAATAAAATACCAAAGCAATTACAGGATGTAAAGGTCACATTTTATATTCATAGAATCTAGCATGTTATTTCATTTATTGGACAGATGTATTTTTGTCCTCAATGAAAATGTGCTTACTATTTATTTTGCTTTAATAAGCTTACTACATTTTCATATACAATACCAGACAAAAGGGACTTCTAGATAATATAGGGCCTGTGTTTATGACCCTAACACACAACACTAAATTTATATCAGTTCTTCTGATCCTTCAACTCACATAAGGATTATGCAGATGTTCCAGGTAAATTCTTTGCAGAAAATAACTAAAAGATATGGCATGAGACATCAAGCAACCTTGGTTGGAACACTGAATAAATTCAGTATTTAATAATAGGTTCAATTAAACATGAAGATAAAAAGATCTTTTCATAGATAAATAGTGTCTGGATATAAAAAAAATATCGTCATAATATTTTGTTGGTTTTTAAAGATTGTTTTCAAATATTGATTTTTAATAGTTCAGATCTCTGCATTGAAAACTTAAGTTATTTTTTGGTGCTGTGACATATAATGTATAGTTTGTAAATGAAATATAGAAAAGAATATAAGGTGAGTTTAAAACATTTACTTGAGAAGTAAAAGCAGCAATGGCAATATACTGTTAAGTGTTAAGATAACACAGTTTAGACAGAAGACAATTTTATGAATGAGAGATTTATTGCAGCCTAGACATAGAAAAACTTTCAATACACTATTTTCATAAGCTACAGAAACAACACAAGGGTGAGTTGATTAATATGGTAATAAAAGAACTACAGGTAGATGATGACAGAGATTGCTCAATCACAGCTACGTTGCTTTATGTTAGTTGCTAGGCACTTCTTTGGGTTGAGGTTAGCAAAACTTACATAGGCTATGAGGGTGAGAAAGTTCAATTATGGATATACTGACATAAAAATTACAATTTAATCATAGTTTGAAAATACAATGAGGCCAGGCCGTGGTAGCTCACGCCTTTAGTCCCAGCACTTGGGAGGCAGAGGCAGGCAGATTTCTGAGTTTGAAACAAATCTGGTCTACAGAGTGAGTTCCATGAAAAACAAAAGAAAAAAATAAAAAGGAAAGTGTAATGAAATGTCTTTTATATGTACTATATACATCCGTCCTTCCTTCCTTCCCTCCTTCATTCTTTCATTCCTTCCTGCCTTCCTACATCTTTTTTTCTATTTTTACACTATATGGAAGTAAGGCTCACAAATGAGCTTTTGTTATTGAGTTTTAAGTTTGGCTCTTGTAGTTTGGACTTGGCTTGAAATGTATTAATGAAACAGTGGGAAGAGTTGGTAAGAAATTAATTATTTATTGCCAATTAGTACCTTTTGCTGTGTTTTCATTTGGTTAGAAAAGTTATCTAACTACAATAAGAAAGTAAATTCCCAGCTTCTTGCTAAGAGCACTGTAAATTCAGGATATGAAATGAAACCCATTTTAGAACTTTGAGAAGTCGAGTGTGAGTCCAGAAGGTCAACCATCTCGTTGTATGCAGTACACAGTTTTTAAACCTCAACTCAAGCCAACACCTCCCTCCCTTTCCTCTTTAGGTTGAGGAATCAGGAGAGTACAATCCTCTTTGTCAGCTGTATCTTATCTTTCACTCCTCCCTTTCAATTGTTCTTTTTCTCAACAATGACAATAGCAATAACCTTGAAGATTAGGTTCATATATATGTGCTACATCCTGTTTACATTAAAGTTTATTTATCATACAACCCATTCTAAACTACAGATGACTACATAAGCTTACATAAACCTCCACTTTTGTCTGAGGGGTGATTGCCTAATAGTGGTGGGTTTCTGCAGATAGAGACAGGTACACTATCAGACTCTAACAGGGGTCCATTGTTTTCAAATTATATGTAGTTTTACCTAAAATACCATAAGGTATATTAGAGAATGAGCCCTAGATGTATTGTTTACATAAAACTTATACAATACTTATTTAAGACTTATTGAGGGGCCATTTTCATTGGATGAGGGTGAACGATATTTTTTTTTTGTGTGTTTTTTTTCTTTTTCCATAAATCACCATTGTCATTCATTATTCTAATCCAACAGCATCCTGCCAACTCAGTGAACTCACATATTTTTTGCCTTTTGTCTTATCTTTCTTAAATTATTTTGGGTTACTCAAATCAAAGTTCTAATGTGTTAAAAATTTTTGAAGTCTTGTAGTAATAGAACAATATGTTACTCCATGGAAAAAGAATTATTAACATTTGCTAAGGTGCTCAGTTTAGTAATCAAGAACAAATGTGTTAATACTAATATCAGAAATCTCCGAAGTTTCTTGGAGTTACTACTATTCTATTCAATTTTCAGTCATGTACTCAGTTTTGCAATTTAAACATCAGACAATATGTATACCTATTATTGCATAAACTTCACATTGAAAAAATAAGTATTGCAATGATAACGTAAAAGGGAAATGCATTTAGTCCTGGTACAGTATGAAGCTAAACCATTTGTTTTATTTTAATACACGGTATCATAATATCAATGAATATATATCAGACTTTTGTGGTGTAACCCTAAAAATAGTCCTGAACCCTCTCCTCCCTTGCTCCCTCCTCTGTCCATGCTATAATAGCAGGTATTATCTCCATAAGAACTTATGTTGTGCAATTTGAATTTTTAAAGAAAGGTGGAGGAAGGAACACACATGGGACACATATTAACTGGTACGTAGGACTGGAAGTCTGGTTCCTGGAAGATTGTCTGCTTAACTGCCGTAGTGCTCTGCTTTGGACCTGATGTTATGTTCCTTGTTTGTAACTGCTCTCCATCTCCTTGGCATGCCACTTTCCCCTTCACCATTTCTCTTTGTAGTGCCTTCTACAAGGGTTTGTGGACATTGCAATGTCTGAGAAAAGCCTTCAGAGTCCAGTTCAGTGTGTCAGATGATTGACTTCTTTTTCTACTAATCCTCATCTTGGAACACTTTTACAGTAAGACATTTTGAGGCAAGAAGAGGTTTGTACCAGCTCTGTGTTTTTCTTCCACACTCAAACTCTGTAAGCCAACAATTTCAACAATGCCTAGGTATGACATATGCACCTTTAAATCTTATGAAGGGCATTTCATTTTTTCCATTCCCCCTATATATGAATCACTCAAATGAACACATGACCACAGATACATTTGTTTACTGTAAAGTGAAGTTTAACACAATTTTTCAATCAGAATCACTAGAAACTCAAAACTAACCCATCTCACATTTGTTAATATAACTTAAATAAGAAGGCTCCATGATATTCAATGGCAATCATTAGAATTTTGGACATTCTTCTCACTGCAATGTTATCACTGAATAAACTATTTATTTTCTTCATAAATATATTAAAATTCTGCCATAGTGTAAATCTGCACAAATTAGAAATGACATAAATCCATAGTCAAAATGTATTAATTGCATTCGTTTGAATATAGGAAAATAGATTTTATAATATGCTGAGAATTTTTTAAGTTGTCCATACAAACTAGAACTCTCACCTCAAAAAGAATACAGTCAAATATAAGTAACCATGTCCCAGGAACACTAATATATGTCATCTCAAATTCAATGCCCCAATATGGTAACAGTTTGATGAAGTTTTATAGTAATAGAACAAAACACAAAGCCATCAAGTTATGTTTCAAGTTCATTTCTGAAAACATTAGGGAAGCAGGTTATAATGAATCAAAACCTTTTTTAAGATTATAGCAGATTGATTTTGATGCTACCTAACAATGTACTTTTCATTGGTGGAAGCTACTGGAATTAAGTTAATACATTCCTCAGGATTTTACTTGTTACTCTTAAGGATGCTAGATGACGTACCAGAGTTGATAGGGAATGTATATTAAGTAATTAAATAAATCATAATTAGGTCCTGGAAATGTAACATTTCAACATTTTCACACTCAGACAAGTTCTATCCTGTCAGGCTTGTAGAAGGTTTAGGGAGAAAGGTAAAGTTATTTTCAGGAACTTTCATTCACAAAGTATGTCCATAGTAATATTATTCTTTATCTCATAGAAAATATGAGAGTAATATGATCTGGACAAATCAAAAAGAGTCATATAAAATCAAATGCATACTCACATATTGAGTTTTTAATTATGATATTTATTTCTGTTTCCATCTTACCTTACACAATATGAAGGTAGAATTTCCTTCAGATTTTCCTAGTTTTGTTCTTCACATTGAATAATAACATTATATAGAGAGTATTATAGAGAGAGTTAATGCATAGTTTTTGAAATTTGCTGTTTTATAAGTGTCTGAAATAGAATCTACAAAGCGAAAATATTTTAAGGGAGATTATAAAGACTTTCCTTTCTTGGCATTGAGTTCTTTGGTGTACTTGGTCTTTGAGAAAAACATATATGTTTTCTCTAATTAGGAATGCTACGCTGTTGAATAGAATAGTAGGTGCAGCGACTCCTACCCTTCCAATGCACAGTGAGAGTTAGGCATAGTCCTCCCTACTTACTGATGAATTTTTCACTTATGTAGGTAGGATACTTCTTTATTCCAGGGGTTTTTCTTTATGCTATAAATGCAAATGTCATTTTTCTTTCCTTGGATCGAGTGGTGAGATGAGAGTCATTCCCAACATTTACTAATACATGGCTTGGCCTAAGCCCAGAGTGTTTCTATCTAACTATTCCCCAGGCCTACACCTAGAAGCTTCCAGCCTCTATCTGCTTACCCAGGCCTGGAATGTTTCAACTCCTGAGACTTAGTCTGAATAATCTCACCCTTTCTAGCTCTTTCTCAACTGTGGCTGGCTGGTTCAACTTAGGCATTCTGGCTCAAACTCCTCTCCAAGCTAAGTAATTCAAATTAGATTCTCTCAGTTTCTGACTGAATTGGTGTGCTTAGAAAGACTGACTCTGAATTCTACAAACTGAACTTCTCTGAACAGAACTGACTGGAACCCAATTAAACTCTTCTGAATAGAACTGAACTTAACTCAGTTGAATTCCTCTGAACTCTCTCCCTCTTCCACATACTCTTTTTCTTGGGATTTCAACATATCCTATCCTTGGATTTCAACATATCCTATCCTTGGATTTCAACATATCCTATCCTTGACACATTCTGCTCACTCTTTCTCTGATTATTTATTTTGTCTGTATCCCAATTATATATCATTGTTTGGAATAAAAAGTGTGTACTAAAAGCATGTCCGTATTGTAGCCAGAGAAATTGCCAAAATTTTTAATGCCAATCCTGCTTCTCTATCCCACCTTTGACCATTTAGTCCCAGGATAAACACACACACAACCTTTATATTTATAATAAGCCTCAAACAGCACAAGAGTGGGAGAGGTTATGTTATTATACTCTTCTTTCCTATCAATAACTCTGAGTTATTACTTATCATGTTTCTCGGCTGCTCTTATCTCCAATTGGCCAACTTTCAGAGCCATGGTTTTATGACTCACCTAACCCATGGCAGCTTATCTCCTTCCTCCTCACCTTATTTTCCATCGCTTGTGGATCTCTTCAGAACTCCTAGGTTTTCAAAACCTGTCTAGGTCTCTTTTTCCCAACTATTGGCTGTTAGCATGTTTACTCACCAATCAGAAATAACTTGGGGGCAAGGCCACATAGCAACCCTTGGATCTATGTGCAGCCTTTCTCCTCTCTGGGGCAACCAGATCTTGTGGAACTAATATTAGCATTAGAATACAAATAAAATAAGGCTAATCTACTTCACAGAGGAATTAAAGGTATATGTCACGTCTGGATTCCAGCCAGATCATTACCTAATTATATACAGAAACAATCAAGCCTTATTACCTAAAATATCAATATACAGTGTCAGTTAAAATATGTATCTGATTTCTGAGAATGAAGGAATATTAATCTGAGACACCTACTGCTTAGTAGATTTCTTACCAACAGGTTTATAACTATATCTGCCACACAAGACTTTAATCTTAATATTTGACCTTTGGTCCCACGTATTTAGTTTGTCTTATATTTTGTTTTATTTGGATAATGTTCCAATCTAAACACACTTGTATAGATACCTTCTGAAGGAGCAATGCGGATTCCAAGACTCTCTTCCTATTATAGTTACAGCAGCTCCTCTGTCCTCTAAACCTTCAATTCCAGTAGCATTTAATTTTAATTTTAGTATTGGTCACTGGTCACGGATAGCATATTACCAACACAAACAAACAAACAACCAAACAACAAAACAAAACAAAACAACAAGAAAAGAAAACCATGTTCTCAAGTGCCACCAAATCCTCCTGTTCTTGGAAGCAGTTGAAGCTGAGCATTCAGTCATAAATATTGATTGAGCTTTTAAAGATATAAGACTTTTTTTTTTTACAGTCTGGAACTTTGAAAGATAAGTTCCAGTTACTACCTAACTCACAGACATTAATCTATGTAAGAAATTTGTAAAAAGTTTTTCTGGGGCTTTGCATAATCTTTGTGAATGACATAGGTCCTTTTCCTTCTCCTTATTGCAGGCTCTTTAGTCTATTAAAGTACATTGTATAACAGTCATCAAACTGCATCTAATTTTATAAACCACGTTCACCTAACAGTTGATCTTTCATGACATTAGTACCTTTAGACCTATTACAATTTCCCCTAATTGCAGTTTCTTCTAGCCACCATGTCAACCACTGTAATTGAGAACCAGCTTCCTGTACAGCTCCTGTTCAGTCTTTCCAATCTTGGGCTATTTACCATGTCGCACATAGGGTAAGTGTATTCCATAAGTTACTATTGATTCTTTGAAATACTTAAGATCTTGTATTTTAATTGGATTCCAAACTAGTTGTTCATTTTGTGTATTTTCACCATTTTATGGCATTTGTTCCCTGGAAATTATGAAACAAGTAGGGGTAGTTTCCTTTCCTAAATTTCATTAAGAGGCAGTGCTATAGGTTCATTCATTTATCTATCTTTTTCCTCAATTTCATTAGGTAACCTAGGTTCACAATTAAAGCACTTTCTATTCTCTTGCTTCCTCGGTCTTTTGTTTCTCAAGCTTCTATACTATCACAGCTAATTTTCTTGTTGTACAGCTATTTTTTTTTCCTGGCTGTACAGATATTTTCCAACCTTTTTTGAGAAGAAATTATATAAAGATTGCAATTGAAAATAGGGAGGTATATACTCTGGTGGTCACAGTAACAATAACTACTGTGATGGCTTATTCAAGTAACCCTTTTATCTCCTCAGGTCCTAACCTAGCTCTCAAGATATCTCAAATTGTGGGGTGCACTTCCTGAGCTCACTTGCTTGTGATTAATCATGAGTGAATCTGCCAACACTGAGAAAGTAAGCTTACTCATTGGCATGGTATTAACCAGCAGCCCTCCTATCTCTGCTTCTTGTATCTTCTTTATGCTTTTCCTATAATTATCTTTACACCCGTTTCCAAGATGACTGACTGGTGGCAGGCTCTGGCAGAATGGTGTTCAGCATGAGGTGCTATGGGAATGTGGTGAAGGACACTGCTGAAAGCCGAGCATTTGGGAAAAAAATAAAAGTATTGGCAGTATTGGCAGCAGTGAGTAACATTCATGAGTAAAAGTCAGAGAAAAACATAGATAATGGGGCTCAGAAAAAGTAAGAGGGCTCCAAAAACCATAAAGGAGCTTGGAAAAAAGTAAGGGGACTCATAAAAAGTAAAAGTCAAAAAGAGAGATAAAAAGAAAAATAGAAAAAAAATGAGAAATAGAAATGGTCATATGCTTTTTGTGCAAAATGCTTAATATGTTTCACTAAAGGAGGCCAAGAGCAATTACATATGTTATTAGACTATGTAGAGAAAGTTTGCACTTGGTTTCCTGAGGAAGAGAGAATAAATATAGCAACCTTGAAGGAAAGTTGGGAAAGACTTCATGATTATTTGAATGTGCATGGACTAGGTAAAATGCCTGCAGATAATTTTAGTCCTTGGACCCTGTTTAGGGATTGGAGAGAGAAGTGAGTTTTGAGAAGCAGTCCCCCCACCCCTGTCTGAGGACGCTTTTGTGAAGAAGAGAGAAAGCAAATGTAAATGGTCCCAAAGCAGCAGCCAGAGCTCCAGTTCCCATCTTGAGCAGAGGCTAAGGCAACAACAGCATGCTCTGGCATAGTTGAATTATGATTCAGCAAGTTAAGGTCTAAGAAAAAAATGGTTATGGAAAATGTTTGAAGGTGGTAAATACAAGTGATAAAGTTTAGAGTATGTAAAAGAACTTGTATGATGATGATTTAGAAATAAAACATGTTTCAGATGAAAGATGTTTAAAGTTTGTAAATGCAAGTAAAGGTGCTTAAAGTTGATAAATGTAAGCTATTAATGTTGTCGGGTCAAAGAAGACATTTTAAGGCATACAAATGCAAGTTATAAATATGTAAGTGATGGTTTTTAAAATTGGAAAATATTCCATGTTCTCCCCACATGCTATTGTTATTTCAGTTTAGAATTTTAACATCAATCAATGGAATTCTGATAAGTTAATGGAATACTGGTATTTTCAATTCAGTCAGAAGCTCAAAATTTTTATTTTCTTTTGGTTTTCTCCTGAATATAAACTTGAAGATGCTTCTCATTGTGCTAAAAACATCTCTGTTCAATATGTTGTGTATCTATACCACAAACCTAAAGCTTTTACTAGGTCTCAAAGGCCTAGAATCTACTCCTGTTCTCTAATAGACACCCGTTAACTACATTTCTCAAAAATAGATTTCAATACAATAGTAAATACTAATGTACACTCTTTTGTAAACTAAAGTTCACAAAAGCTTCACAGAAGCTTCAAGACTCTTAAGACTTGGACCTACTTGTCACAGATAAATGGACTCAGGATAAATATATCTGCCTGTTATGATCCAATCCAGCAGGTTTCCCAAATTTAAATTCTATAAATGAATGTAGATCATACAAATTAGAAATTATAGACATTGAAACATGTATATAATAAGTACATGCATATATATAAAATTATTCATATTATTTTAAGTTATACTTTAAACATATATTATACAAGTTAAATATAAAGTATAAACATTGAATATGATTTGTATATATTCTGTATATTATATACAGTAAATATAAATCATATGTGTTTAATATTGACTCTATCCTTTCAATGAAAATTGTATACATTAAATATTCATTATACATTAAAATACGAATCAAATATTAGTTAAATCTATAAAATAATCTATATAATATACATAATCTATATAATATACATAATTATCTATATAATATACATCTATATCTATATAATAATCTATATAATATACATATAATCTATATAATATACATAATTATATAATATAATCTATATAATAATCTATATAATCTATATAATCTATATATATAATAGAAAATAATCTATATAATATACATAATTATCTATATAATATACATAATCTATATAATATACATAATTTTACATGTCCTTAAAGACAGGGAATTACAGAACAAGCACTTGGAACTCTAAAAAAATCAGTTACATAAAAATAAAAAGAGGGAGTTGTATACTCCCTCCCCACAAAATTTTATTTTACATTTTTGGCCTTTATTCTCTACAGAATCTCTGCAGCTAAGTGTCTGTGGCACCCTACAATTCACCATATTTATGCCCAGATGAAATAGAAGGATCCACTTACTGGCATATGGCACGGTCCCAATCCAGTATTAATATGGGGAAGAGGCCATGTTTGTACTTTGTTGTAGGATGCTAAAAGTGCCAGGTGGCTGCCAGATTAATTGGTCAGACATGCTGATGCTGGGACAAAAAATGCTGCTGACCATGATTTTGCTGA